>PVIR01002468.1:0-102570 GCA_004026965.1 Petromus typicus | reverse complement strand
TCAAAAAAAAAAAAAAAAGAAGATTGTGAAGTTTTATTTTGTTTGGCTTTTGGGTTTGGGGGCTTTTTTCTGTTTTTGCTTTTGGGGGTTTTGTTTGGTTGGTTAGGCGTTGGTTTTGGTTTTTTGTTGTTGTTGTTTTTGAGACAGGGTTTCGCTTTGTAGTTCAGGCTGGCCCTGAGCCTCAAACTCACATCACAGCAACTCTCCTGCCTCTGCCTCCCAAGTGCTGGCATTACAGGCGTGAGCCACCACGCCCGGCACTGTGGTGTGTGGTACAGATTGCTGCTGGGCGTGAGTCTCCAAACCCAGTATTGTATGTGGTTATACCAGGATCGAACGCAGGCCCTTGCGCTTGGAAGACAGGCACCAGAACCAGTAAGCCAAATCCCTAGCCCATTGGTTTTGTTTTTTTGAGAAAGATTTTCACTATGTAGTTCAGGCTAACCTTGAACTCACAGTGAGCCTCCTGCCTCAGCCTCCCAAGTGCTAGATTATAGACATGTTCCACCATACCTGGCTTGAAGATCCTATTTTACTTCCAAAGGCTTGCAATGAAACTGAAGTAGGAAATTTGTAAGGAGGAAAAAGCTTTGGAAATGACAGGGTTCTAGGCCTGTGGACAGTACTGTTATCATTGATTCTCCAGACACAACAAACTTCTTGCTATATGAATAACTGCATTGTCAAGTAATACTGGCTTCCAATCTTGGACCATGCGGTCTGGGCTAAACTGAAGGTCACAGGTCCCAGAAGTCCAGTGCTGACATCAAAGACCTGATGCTGGTCTTGATTCCATTCTTACATACCTACCTCTGGGTGCCACTACCCTCTTGGTATCATTTTCTATTTAAAGGCCACTTTCCACCACCAGATCCAGAGACATCAAAGGACACAGGGACAGAGTATTACTGTTAGGAATAGTACTACGGCCATGAGCTGACTTCATAGTAACAGTCACTAAGAACCACACTGAGTAGCCTAACCACTTCACATGGGTTCACCCTTTCATCTCTGTGGTAACTCTAAGACAGAGGCTCGGGTTCTCCCCATTTTACAGGCATGAGTTCCTAAGCTCAGAGACATTAGGTAAGTTGTCAAAGAGACAAAATCAGAAAATGGCAGGATCACAACTCATCTTCTGGCCAGGTGAACACCGAGTCACTACTCCTAAAGCTGTGCTGGGCACCTCCCTCCTGGGTCCCAGCCTGTGGCAGGAAGACTCCAAGGAGAATGGACGGACACCTGAGTGAACCAACAGGTGCATGCCAGAGGGAGGGAATGGAACGATATGAGGATGAATGGGTGGGTGTAGAGTTACCCGCCACCCCCAGGGCCTGAAGTCTCTCTTCTCTCTCAACCTCTTCACCTACCCACAACCTTGGGAAATAGCTGTTGTGCCCAGACCATCTGTCTCGGTTCATTCACGCTGCTATAACAAAATGCCTCAGACTGGGTAGTTTATAAACAACAGAAGCTCACTGCCACTGTTCTGGTGTTTGAGAATTCCCAAGACCAAGGTACCAACAGACTTAGAGTCTGGTGCCTCTCTCAGCTCTTTATAAATGGTGCCTTGCTGCCAGCTCCTGGCCCAAATCCTGGAGCCACTGACCACACGTAGCCTCACAGCCAGTTTGCAGCTTCAGAAAGACCTGGTGGCAGACAGAGGCCTATCATTGTGGATACACAGACTATAGTAGGAGACCTTAGAGGCCCAGAGGTGGAAAGATGCAGTGCCAAGGCTGGAGGAGAAGGAGATGCCAATGTAGGAAAGACCACCAACTTCCAAGCATAACTGTGGGCCAACTTCTATACCCCCAGAAACAGTGGCCTGAAGAGATTAGGTCACGTGTAGAAGGGCCATGGCTGGATCTCAGAGCATGGACTCTTAGATGTACAAGTTACACATACAAATGGCCTTGGGACTGGGCTCCAGGGCACCTACTGTTGATCGTCAGACATGGTGATTTATGACATGCCATGTGGTTCTGTGCTCTTCACATACAGTGCCTGGCCCATCAGCACTGAGGAGCTAGTTCTCACCATCATGGGACTCCACTCTAGCTGGCCACTCTGTGTTCCCAGCAGGGGCTGCCTCTGACTTCTCTACCCATGCATATCTCTGGGGAAAGCTCAGCTAACATCTTCCAGGAAATGGTCCTGTGGCACAGCAGAGACCAGAGCATCCCTGAAGTTTTCAGACTACACCAACTTCCCCCAGGGACAGGATGAGGGAAAGCCAGAGCCTTGCCCTTAAACAGGCAGCAGTGGAGGATCAAGTGTGTGGATGGGAATGAGCAAGGCCTGTAAAAAAGAGCTGTGGCCTGGGACACAAGTGACCTCTAGGAAGATAGGAATCCAGGCCTCTTGGTGCAGATGTGTGACCCCAACAGAAGTCTCTCCTCTCAATCTTTCTGGCTGTGTGACCTCAGGCATTATTTTACTTCTCAAGGCTTCTATTTCTCTTCTAACAAACACATTGCTGTGAAAATTAAACAAGAGAATACATGGAAACTGTTTTGCCTGTAGTATCTAATGAAAATAGCTGCATTTAATATTACTCTAGAGGAAAACGTGACAGCAAAACACAGGAACACGTGAGATGCTCTCAGTGCTCAAGAGAAGGTGGAGACAGGGAATTAGAGCTATGCCTTGAAAAACAAGGATTTCTTCATGAAGAGATAAACTCAGGTAAAGGCTTTCTGAATAGAACCCCAACTGCCCAAGAAATAACATCAAAAACCAACAAAGGGGATTATATCAAGTTAAAAGTCTGTGCAGAGCCAGGGAAATAGCTAATAAAGATATATCCTATAAAATGAGAAAAATATTTTGCCAGCTACTCCTCAGAGAGAGGACTAATATGTAGAAGATGTAAAGAATTCAAAAAAGTTAGACTCCCCCCCAAAATAAAATATCTGATCCAAAACAGGTAACTGAAATGAATAGACAGTTCTCAGAAGAAGTACAAATGGCCAGTAAATACAAGTATTCAGTATGGTTGGCCATTAGAGAAAGGCAAGGCAAAACAACACAGATTCCATCTTACTCCCAGAAGAATGGCATTTCAAAGAAATCAAATAAAAACAAATGCTGGAGAGGCTTCAGGGGAAAGGGAACCCTCCTACACTGTTTTTGGGAATGTAAATTAGTACTATCAGTATGGAAATTCTTCCCCCAAAACTAAAAATACAAATTCCATATGAATCACCTATTACCCCTTGTTGTGGCTTATGTCTAGATGTCCCTCTAAAGCCTCGGGCAATCAGTCATCGATGAAGCTTTTCAGAGGTGCCTGGATCTAGATTCATGGAATGATGCTAGAAGTAAGGATGCCCCACCCCGGTATAAGTGCTTGGCTTGGATAGGATTAAGGGACCAAAGGGGGGTTGCAACTGTCACTGCTGCTTCTTTACTACTTTGCGGCTTTGTAGCTTTCTGCCCACCACGAACTATTTCTCCTCTGCGATGCCCCTCTGCCGTGCCACCCTTGGAGCCAGCTGACTCTGGACTGAAACCTCTACACACTAGGCACTACAATACACCTTTCCTCTTTTAACTTTAGGTTTTGGGTATTTTTTCTCAGTAATGAGAAAAAAAGCTAAGATAACCCTTCTAGGTATCTTCCCAAAAGAGTTAAAGACATTATATTACAGTGATAGATAGATAGATAGATAGATAGATAGATAGATAGATAGATGTATATATATACACACATACCCGTGTTTATAGCAGCACAATTCATAATAGCTCGGTCTTGGAAGTGAACTGTATGAACAGATAAAGAAAATGTGGTGTACATACACATGAAACACTTGTCCTTGTAGCTAACGCACCGGGGTCGGATGGTGTTGGGTCACTTCCTGAGGGCTCACTGATTTCTGTGCTAAACAGCCCAGGGTGGCGGCTCTCTTCCCTCAGTTTCGCCATCTGTAGAATGAGGCTGCTGGAGTCAGCAAGCCCTGGGCCCCAGCCCTCCAGGGCATTTCATTCTGCGGTGCCCAGTCTCCCAGGCCCCTAAACGCTTCCACATGTCAACCCTGACCTGACTCCTTATCTCTGCCCACATGGCGCAGCCAAGCAGCCCGGCTTCCGGGCCTTGCACAGCCTGCCTGGTCCTGAAACAAAGCTGTTCTAGGGCCACCAGCCATGTGGCCCCAGCTCCAACAGAAACATGACACCCAGGGTGTTGGGTCCTAGGGAAATATGCTCTCTTCCCTCCTCCGGCCTCAGCAGCGCCTGAGGACAGTGTGGGTTTATTTGGGGTCTGCGGGATGCAGGGAATGTTATCATTCTCAGGGAACTCCACGTCCTGGTCTCCCTGCTTACTCTGGCCCCTTTCCGCAGATGCTGCAGGCCTTATCGGCAAGGAAGCCTCCCTCCCGCTCTCTACCACCCAGGACTCCCAGCTCCAAGGAGGTTTCAGGTTTCAGAGCAATGAACTAAGTGCCTAAAGGGGCAGCAGCAGCCTCGTCAACTCTGGAGAGGACAGAACCGGCTGAGGGTTCGGGCTGTGTCACTCCCCTTGACGTCCCCTGCCCCTCGCCCCCACAGATGGCAGACATTTGCTTTTTCAAACTGGAATCTGAGAATCCAAGGAGCTTCAAACTAATAAATCCTTAGACCATCAGAACCTTCAAAGTTGTTGAATGTTAAACTTCCAGAAGCATTCAATTCTAGAATCTCAGAACCAGGTCATTTGTGTCCACGGAAGACATAGCTCCACTTCCTAGCTGTGTGCCTTTAGGAAGGTTATTTAACCCCTCTGTTCCTCCATTTATGCATTTGTAAAATGGAGCGATAACAGTACCTACTTCCCAGCCCTACTGTATACACTAACTGGGTTACTGGGTACCAAACACTTTGAGTGGTGCTTAATACATGGACTTAGGTTCTATGGATGCAAAGGACTGAATTCCATCAACAACTTGAATAGGACTCCTTCAAGGACTATGAGCTTCAGATGAGACTGCAGCCCAGCCAACACAAAGATTTCAGTTTGGTGGAGAACCCACTCACACTAGGTCTGGATTTAGAGAATGGTGAGCTAACAAATGTTTCACCATTTCATTCATCCGTTTATAGGCTCCTTCACTACCTTCTTATTCACTGAAGGACAGCCCGCCAAATGGCATTTGTTAGATCCTCTGGGGAGCAACACAAAAATAAATATGTCCTCAATAAAAGGACTGAAGTGAGAAATGAACCAGATTCACACCTACAGAACTTACTCCTTCCAAACTGGCAGCCACCCGAGAATTTCTCAGCCATGTGTAAGTCGGTGTCCAGGGAACAGTCTAGGCTCCCCATGTAATCAGGATCCACAGGAGAGTGGTGCTGGTGGCAGGTGGGATGTTCAAAGCGAAAATGAATGTCTTGTTTTTGGGAACAAAGCAGAAAGCTTTTGTTCATGGGGTATAAAATTAAGAGCTGAAGGGAAGTGGACTTAGTCTGAAAGTCCAGACACTCGCCTCGAATCTTAACTTATGGTTTGCTATGGAAACTGGGAAATTCTTTTTCCTCTTAAAAGTTTATTTTCCTCACCGCAAACTAGGGAGACATTGGTTGGTTTGAATTGATATAAAAAGGTGAGGATTTAGTAAGATGAAATTAGGTTAGCTATCAGATACAATGTTCAGCAAAACAATTTCCCTACAGTGGTAGTACATTTTGCTTTCTAGAAACTTTGTGGCCAGGCACCAAAGGAATAGTATTGCTTTTGGTATTGCTGTCAGTGACAGAAACACATTTATATTTGTATTCACATTTATGCAAAGTATTACCACAGCATACTAGAGTATTATGTATGTCCTGGCTCCAGTTGGGATCTAGGCCTCAGAGAATTGATTGAACTTGAGATTGTTTTTGTTTTGCTTTGTTTTTTGAGACAGGGTCTTGCTTTGTAGTTCAGGCTGGCCCTGAGCTCAGCCTGCAACTCACATCACAGCAATCCTCCTGCCTCTGCCTCCCAAGTGCTGGGATTACAGGCGTGAGCCACCACGCCCGGCACTGTGGTATGTGGTACTGATTGCTGCTGGGTGTGAGTCTCAACAGCCAGTGTTGTATGTGGTTACTGGGGATAGAACCCAGGCCCTTGCACTTGCAAGACAGGCACTGGAACCACTGAGCTAAATCCCTGGCCCATACTTGAGATTGTTTATATCCAACGATGATTCATGGTAAGCCAGGTTTGCTGATATTCATGGTCCTGTTAAGTGCCCACTCATGCTTAATCTAGGATGGTCCTGTGACTCCTTTAACCAATAAGATGTCATACAGGTGATGGTCTGCCATCTTCTGGGGGGAGGTGTTTTATTGCTGTGTAACAAATGTCTACAAATTTAGAGGCTATAAGTAGTATAGCCATTTGTTAGCTCACCTTTCTCTAAATCCAAACCTAGTGTGAGTGGGTTCTTTGCCAAACTGAGATCTATGCATTGACTGGGGCTGCAGTCTCATTTGAAGCTCATAGTCATTGAAGGAGTCCTATTCAAGTTGTTGATGGAATTCAGTCCTATGTATCTACAGAACAACTGAAAGCATGAGTCTTTGATGATGGCTGAACTACCGGATGGAGAGAGGATAGAGGGATAGATGGGGAGATGGAAAGCTAGAAAAGAGAAGAGTGGACATCTGGATGGATGGATGCATGCATGGATGCATGGATACATGGGTGGATGGATGGACAAGTAGTTGGCAAGTTAATAGACGAATGATGGACAGATAGATAGGCATCTGATTAATGGATAATAGGAGAATAGATGGATAGAGGGGTGGATGAATAAAAGGAGAGAAGGTGGAAGAGTTCTGGATAAATGGGTGGTGAATGAATAGATAGATTTTGATTTACTGTCTTGAAATCTCCAACACCTTGAGACAAAGGAAACAGATTTTCTCTGTGGTCCAACAGGACAGCGTTCTAAAAGCTATAGGAAAGTGATTTCATTTAATTGTAAGAAAGAAGCTCACGTTTCTGGACATTTGCAAAGAGAACAAGTTCCACCACTGAGGGCTAAGGTAAGGGAGAACCCACATCCTGGTTGAGAGGTTGAACTACAATAACTTTTTCCTTCAGTCTCAGAAGCTAATGGACTCTACAGGTGTCTCAGTGAACTAATTTATCAACTGGGTTTGGGAATTCTTTACCCTGCTAGGTGTCTGGGGTTAAGGACAGGGTCGATGACAACTGGACTAACACTGTGACAACTTCTCAGGTCACTCCTGACAACAACGCGTGAGAGGGCATTGCTGCTTATTCCACACCTGACTGCTTTTCCTACTTCATTTTACTGCCTTATCATCAAGAATGCTAAAACTCCAGAATCTGTGGCAGTGACCAACTGAGTAAACTTGAACAAATTATAACCCACTCTGATCTTCAATGACATAATGGGTAAAAGGAGATAAAAAAAGCTTTCTTCATAAAGTTGTTGGAAGAATTCAAAGAATTTCATAACATGTCTCACACAGAGCTGATTATATTGAAAGCTCCCAAAAGGTGATAATAATGGAAATGGTATTATTTTCAGTACTGCTGTCAGTTACAGAAACACATTTATACTTGTATTCACATTTATGTGAAGTATTACCACAGTATACTAGAGTTCCACAGCATCATGTTCCATTATACTGTGGTGGGTTCATAAATCCAGGACCATAGATTCATAGATGCTTGAAATAACCTATTATTTCTGAAACTGACCATCTCAGAAGTTTGAAACTTTAGAATTACCAACCCTTAGAGCCATGAGTGGTTAAGTCTGGCTACTCTCACATAGGCAAGCACTCTGAGGTCCTGAGTCCAACTAGCCAACCTAGGGCAGATGCTTCTCTTCAGTGTCCTTCACTCCTTATCTCCAGCTAAGACACCCTCTGAGGCCACCTTAGGGGACCCAGCTGGCCTGCTCGGCCGCATAATCCTATTCTCAGACAATCCAGAATCCCAGGAATTTGTGGCCACAGCCAGTACGGCCTCTGATTGGGCCTGTGGGATGATGAAATATGGAAGCTCCCAGAGTTGGGCCTGGTGGGGAAGGCCACATTTTCTGTGTCATGTTCTATTGCACGCCAATCAATTACAGTGCGCCCTATATAAACACATCATGAGGGCTTTGACAGGGGGCCGGGGTGAAGTTGGGTGTCAGGGTAAAACAGGGGATAATAAAATCACTGGAGATTTATTTCTCTAAATTGGAAACTTCATGCTTACACCTGACTAAATCATCAGGCTGAAATCGGAGCCGACTCCCACGGAAAACACGTGTAACCTTATCCCATCTTTGTTTAACGGCAACCCATCAAGCCACTGATGGATTCTGCAGATGCAGCCAGCGTCCTTCTGTGGCTCCTCGAGTCCTGGGAGCCTCAATCAGACCTGTCTTCACTGTGCCCACCCTGCTCTTTGCTTGCTCCTCCAGGACTGGCTGACTACGGTGGGCATCTATGCAGGTCCCTGTCCCCTCAACTCTCATGCCTAGGGCACACTGAGTGTGCATCTCAGATCTTTTTTCCAGGAAACCATTCCTTGTAAAAAGAGCAATGCTGAATAATAGGCAAGGCGGCTATGACATCAAGACACAACCTCAAGCTACAGTCAACCCTGGTTTCAAATCAAAGTTCTGTGATAAAATCCTCCTGGGAAAAATTACTCCTTTTTAGCTTGTCTCAGAACCTGTATGAGGATTTGATAAGCTGATGGGTTCAAGTGCTTTAGAATTTATAAATCTATGGTATAAATTAGGATATGATTTTCTACTTGAGCTATGAAACACAGTATGTCAGTCTCACAGACAGTATGATTTCACACACCTGGCACTAAGGAGTTCTCTTTATCAGGAGTGAAAAGAACCTGGAGAGAATCTAATCAGCTCTGTCTGCGTGCTGCCCTGTGCTAACAGGGCACAAACTATATTTCATGTCATCCCCACTCAGTAGTTACACTTACACTCATCCTAGTGATGACGAATCGGGGATCAGAGAGTTTATGTAGCTTTCCCAAAACACACAGCTGAGATGGTAACTACGATGTCAATCTACATTTGTCTGACCCCAAAGTTCATTCAAACATTTGACAAGAGCACTGTGGGGCCAGCGGGAGAAAAGGTGGGCAGTGTACAGTCTCAGTGTGGGCCCTGGCCCTCGCCCAGCCCCTCCCTTCAGGCCCATAAATTCTTATAAGACACAAACACACTCACCCTAGTGCACATCGCAGGTGGTCAGTGGCTGGGAGGCTGCAGGCTGAGACTCCTTCCTCAGAAGAGGGCTCCCTGCTCTCGCCTCCACCATCGCTCTTTCAGTGGGATGAGGTGGGGGAAAGGGCAGGAGGAGCCCCCGTGTGTCATTTTCGGCAGCAGTCAGCAGAGTCTTGCAAAGTGCAAGATGGCTTTTTTAGCCCAGCATAAGGATCTAGTTAAAAACCAATAAATCAGCAGTGAAATGTGCATAGCAGCCTTCTCCGTAAAATCAACATGGCTTGCGCCTCTACGGGGAGCCTCTGACTACGGGCTGAAGCCCGGGGCTGCGGCACAGCGCTCCTGGGTCCCTCGGGGTCTCTGGGGAGAGAGGTGGCTTTTCTCCTTGAGAAGCAGCCACCGGAGCCCTGCTGAGGAGGTGCCTGCTCTGGAGACCTCGGCTTTCCGGATTCAGAAGCCAAGAAATGAGCGCACACGGCCCGGACAGCTATCCACCTTCTCCTGGCCACTTGGCCCTACGCAGAAAACAAAACGAGTCGAGGAACAGGCCAGGGCGGGCGGGAAGGTGCTGGGCGGCTCCTCAGTCCCGAGCGCGGGGCCACTGCATAGCGCACCGACAGGGCCACCGCCGGCCCCCGCGGCGAGGCGTCCGAGCGCGCGCAGCGAGGAGCCCCGCTCACCCCCGGGTCGGTATTTAATATCTGTAAAACTGCCACGCGGGCAGCCAAGGTAAACAGCGTCCCCGGCAGTTCAAAGGTGAGCGGGTTGAAACGTTTCCCCTCGGCCTGAAAGGAATCTGTGCAGGGCCCGCGGCGGCGCCCCGGGGAGGCCCGGCCCCCCGCGCAGCCGCCGCATCTGCGCGCGCGGAGGCTGCGTCTCCCACACAAATACTCGGAATCTCTCATTAAAACTTATGACTGTGTCAACAGCGCAGCCTGGCCCCTAATCTGGAAAAGCCATTTCGCCGCCCCGCCCCGCCTCCTGGGCCTCCCCGCCTACGGCCGCTGTCCCTGAGCCCCGCCAGGCGGCCGCCTCCGTGCGCCGCGCGGACCTGGAGCGCGGCGTCCGAGCGCGAGGGCGACGGCGACGGCGAGGGCCCCGCAGCGCCACCCAGGGCCCAGCCCCGCCGGGACGCGGAGCTCCGCTCGGCTCCGGGCCACCGTGCTAACTCCCCAGGCTGTGTTTCCGGCCGGTTCCGTAGCTGAGCCCGTACGCTTGACAGCCCTGAGGCTTGACGCCCTGGATACCGAGGTTTAGGGCACAGAGGGGCCCGCTCTGAAGAGAGGTTGTCTAGACCTGCAGTAGATCCAGACAGGCAGATTCTGGGCTAGAGAGAAATCAGGGGAAAGTGTTAGTAGTAAGAAAGAGTCCACCCCGGGTTCAGGTCTCACCTCCAACACTTAGGACACTTCTGGTTCTTCCTCCATAAAACAGGGACATACAGAAGGATAATCGCTTGCCTGCTCCTCCAGCTCCTGACACGTGGTAAGTACTCCACTTACAGAAGTTATTCTTCTGTTAGACAGTATTTATTTGTATTTAAGGTTCTCCTACAAAAGAGCATGAACTAACGAGAAGGGGCGGGGGCTGAATGTCCTGAGAGGGAAAGTGAGGCAGGCGTCCCAAAGGAAGGGAGAGACATACTGTGACCGAAAGATGAGGGGCAAAGGCAGCAAGGGACAGACATCCCAGGAGGCACAAGAGAGGTGATCACCAGCCTACATAGCACAGAGATGGAAAGGAGGCTGCTGAAGGGGGCGCGACTCTCAGCAGGCCATAGTGAGAGGAGTGGAGTCTGTGCTGACTGGTGGCTCACTTGTAAGTAAACAATGCAAATACATTTGAATGCATCTGAAGATGTGTGCCTGCATGTATGCATATTTAAAATGTGTGTCTTTTGGGATGTGTGTGCATGTGCTTGGCTGACCATTTATGTGGCAATAGTGTGCATGTGTGTGCCTTTGTATATAAGCACACCTGTGCTTTTGTGTTGATATTGCTGTGTGTTCTCATGGGTGCACTTATGTGCCCAAGGAGCACCATTCTGATTCCCTGCTCCCCACACCCCCTAGGTGTCAGAGGTAAGGCAGCTGGGGCTGCTACATGGCTCTAGAATATATCCTTGGCTTTCATCAAGGCCAGACATCCACTCACTAACAGGCCCTCCTGAGACAAAAACCAACTCCCAGCCTGCCAGGAGAAGCCAGCCCTCTCCTCTGGGAAGAGTGCACTGTGACCGTCCTTTTTGAATCTTTACATGCAATAAAGATGCGTGTGTGTCGTGGTGTGTTTGTTTCAGGTATGTACCCCTGAGGAGGTCTGGGAGGAAATGCAGATCTTATTCCCGGCTGGGGTCCAGGGCCTAGCAGGTCTTCAAGCCCTCCCTCTGTTACACCTCCTTTCTGTCAAACACAGCTTTCCTCTGGGCCTGTAGGGCTTAAAGCACTCCGCCCTCTATCACACCTTCCCTTGGCTTTCTCCTGCTTCTGTGGTTGGTCTTCTTCGCGCCCAGCCCTGAATAACCCTCCTCAGGGCTCACCCCACAGAACAGTGGCTCGGAGTTCTTGGGCTGACCCACCTCGGGATCTCCGTCCGGGCTCTCTTTCCTGCCAGGCTCACATCTGCCTGCCAGCATCTCTGCTGGTTGCTCCACAGGCTCCTCCCCACCTGGTACCACTCCGGGACAGAGCTGGAAAACCCTGCCCTGACCACTTCTTAAGTCTTCAAGGGTTCTGCAGGCCATCTTCCTAAACAGACCGTGTGCTCTTGGCTTCAGGCCCTCTAGCATCCTTCCTTGGCTGCTGGAGAGGGATCTGGGCTCTGCACGCGCTCTGAAAGATGTCTGTCCCGCCTGGCCATCTTTAACCCACCTGGCCATCTTTAACCCCTCTGACTTTGTGCCTTCACCCTGACTGGTGCTGCTTGGACTAGGTGGCCCATAAATGACCAGCCCTTCACCTCGCTCTGCCTCCCCAAATGCCCTCTTTCTCAGGTTCCTCTGGCCAGAGGCTGGGTTGACCCAGGGTACCCCAAGCTCACGTTCAAAGACTCAATCCAGGCCCAGCTGCTCGGCTCCATAAATGGGGATTAGACACCCCCCTTTGAGGCGGGCGGGTGGGCTGTGAGAAGAGTTGGTTTGGTACAGATTTTATGGCAGGATCACATTTCGTCATCAGACCCCCCTCCAAAGCCAGCCAAGGGCAGGTCAGGGGCAGGGGACTGGGAACCTGAGCTGCTGTCAGCCTGAGCACAGAGGTTGCCAGCACAGGAGGGAGCCCTGGCTGGGGATCAGGGCCCTGATTTCCAGCCTCCTCTCTGCCGCCCACCTGCTGAGTGAACTGGGGCAAGTTCTTCCATCCACTGGTCTGTAAAACAGGAGCTCTAAACTTAAAGGGACTCTTAGGCTGGTTCCATTTTCAGGCCCTCAGGCCCTCTTCCCATCCAAGCCATAACAAAACTGTTACACTTCCTGAAAGACTTCTGAGCCAGCGTAGGCTTACGATCTCATGAATTAGGGTAGCCATGTGTAATACTGGATCCCAAGTTAAATTTGGATTTCAGATAAGTTTACCTATAAATGTGTCCTATATTGCATAGATTTATGTATTTGTATTAAAAACTATTTCTCATATATCTGAAATTCACATTGATTTGAATGCTCTATATTTTCACTTGCTAAATCTGGCAGCCCTACTGTGCATGTATACACTGTAGTTTACAGGACCACGACAGTTCCTGGACTTTCTATGCAAAACAAGTCAGATTTTGACAAGTCAAGTGTCTGTGAGCAGAGATCTGTGATCAAATACCAGTAGAGATTTTGTGGAAGGTTATGGCAGGCAAAGGACACCACATAGCTAAAGGCCTAGAGGCAGGTTGGCATTGGGCATGTTCCAAGATGGGCTGTGGGGGACTAGTGTGTGGGATGTAGGCTGTAAGTGGCAGGAAATGCAGATGGAAAGATTAGTGCAAGCCAGATCTTGCTGTGTCCAATCTGTGTAGCTGCTGTTATTAGGCAAGGAGGCCTCCAGGAGGGTCTGAGCTGCAGCAGAATCACAACCGGAGATCAAGGTTCAGAGAGCAGAATCCAGCTGCCCAAAGATTAGGAAAAAGAAAACCTGGGGGAGGGACCCCCAAGGACCATTCGGGAAATTTGACCTCAGATCTCTTCTGCGCATGGAATAAACAGCAAGTAGCCGTCAGTAAATGGTAGCCGTGAGCTTGTCATCATTACCAGCTGCTCAATAAATGCTGTGATTTGGGACCAGCTGACCACATGTTCTAGAATGTGCCCACTTCTTTCCAGCCAGTAGCCCAGATAGTATGGAGCAGTGACAGCTGATGGATTCCCACCCTCTCTCTGCTCATTCACTACCCTCCCTTCTTCCTCTGTCCAGTATCAATAAAAGGTGAACCAACAAGAAGAATATTATGGACACGGGGCATTTCAAGGAGTCGTTGAAAACTATGCAAGGCAGAAGATCCACTGTAAGAAACCCTGCAAGATGCTCTTGAACAAATATTTCATGTCATTCTCAAAACTAGAAATTAGTCATTTTAGAGATGTGAACATCAAGGCTCAGGGAGGAAAAGCCTCTTGCCTGAGGTTCTTAACTGATAGTAGAAGAGGCCAAGTTTAAATATAAAAGCTCTTTCCTTAAGGCAGAATATGTGAATCAGACCAACCTCAAACCCAATGCTTGCTCCTGCCCTCTGCAACCTTCTGCCTGTTGATTCTGTCTTACCTCCTAGATACCAAAATTCCAACCACCTGGTCAATAAGGCCTTTAAATCATCCTGCCTCTAAGTTACATACATGCTTATTCCCATGGTATTGTGAAAAACACTGGAGAATAAGGCTGGGGATACAGCTGTGTGGCACCACACCTGCCTCATAAGTGCAAGGTCCTGAGTTCAATCTCTGGTACCATTTTTTTTTAAAAAAAAAAAGAACAACAACAAAAAACCTGGAGATTTCTGATTTCTAGTCTCAAATACCCCAGTTCTTGGCTATATGGTTTGAACTCTCTGAACTGTGCTTCTTCATCTGGAAAATGAGGATAAAAATACCTTCCTGCTAGTAATGCTGTGATGATCCAATGTGGTAAGCTATAGGACAGAGCCTTAATGGCCCCAAATCACAAACAACATCATCCTACAACTCAGAAGCTTTTTCTACTTCAAGTTTTCTAGAGTCATGGAGAAGCTTTTATCCTAACAGATAGCTCTAGTTCATAGCTGATGTTCCCCAGCAGGAGTGTCCGGTAACACTTGGTAAGCAACCATTTGTACATCTGAGTCAGGCTCTGTACTAAGCACTGGTGAATGAAGACATAGTAGTCACTGCCCACAGGCAGGCGGTCAGCGGAGGAGACAACAGTAACTCAGTCATCAGGTACAAAGACAGTATAAACAAGTGTTGCGCTTTCTATCTACATGCCCCTGCAAAGCCTCATGTTCACATAGGTGGGACTTGTGAGAGCTGGTTGGATCGGGGGACAGGATAATCATCAGTGGATTACTGCACTGACGAGGTAACGGCTGGATGTGGTACTGGGAAGGAGGGCCTGACTGAAGGTGGGTCACTAAGGGCACACTGTAGAGGGTATGGCTCCTCCCCTGCCGCAGCCTGTACTGTCTGGGCTGCCCGTCTGCCATCCTGTGAATGGATCCCTTTGCCATGATCCTGTGCCACACAGCCCTGCCTTGGAGCCAACACACTCAGAGACTGAAATCTCTGCAGAGTGTGAGCAAAATAAACTTCTCGTTGAAGTTACTGGGGTCAGATATTTTGTCCCAGTAACAAGAAAAGTGACTAAGATAACAAGCAAGATGAACTCAAGAACTTGAGAAAGCTTCCCACACTGCTTTTCTCCAGATCTGCACAGGGTCTTTCTTATTCTTTTAGTCAACAAATACTTATGGAGCTTTTCTAAAACATTGGTCTCCGTCAGTGAGCAAAATAAACAATCCCCGCTTCAAGGAACTTAGAGAAGGAAACAGAAAATAAAAAAAGTAAGCAAGTAAATTATAACCCAGTAATGGATGCTATGATATATAAACACAGTATGAGAACATACCATCAGGTGTTATGAGAAAGTAAGGCAGGTGAAGGGCGGGTGCCTGTGGAGGACGAAGGCATGTGCTGTTTAGGTTGACCAAGGAAGACTACAAAACAGACAGCTGAGCACAGAGCTACGTAGGGTGATTTTGTGATCACTGAATGATCAAGAAATACACATTATATGGGCAATGAAAACAAAACAGAATTTCTAGGATATACTCAAGGCCACGTCTAGAGTTTAAATGTTTATGGTGTTTCTATTTTTTAAATGATTTAAGATCAAGTGATCAAAGTTATCATTTTAAGTATCTTTAAAAAAAAGAGAGAAGCAAAGTAAATAAAAGGAAAACAAATTGGAAGTAAAAGTGAAATTACAAATAAACATTAAAGAAAAAACAGTGAAACCTAAAGCTGAGTCTTTGAAGACATTACTAAAACTGAGGAGCTTCTAGTTAAGACTGTTCAGGAATACGTGAAAGAAGAAGATACAAACTACCAATATCCAAAGTTAAAAACAAGATATGGGCTGGGCGTGGTGGTGCATTCCTTTAATCCCAGCAGTCAGGAGGCAGAGGCAGGAGGATCTCGAGTTAGAGGCTAGCTTGAGCTACATAATGAGTTCAAGGCCAGCCTGCACTACAGAGTGAGACCCTGTTTCAAATAAATAGATGAATGATTTTTTTAAATGCACAGTAAGCCCTACAGACACTAAAATGATAGGAATGTTACTGACAGCTTTATGCTAATTGATTCAACAACATAGATAAAGTAAACAAGTTACTCAAAGGATGCAAACTGCCAATACTGATACAAGTAGTGGAAAATCCAAATAGCCCTGTATCTTTAAAGAAATTGCATTAATAAATGTTTAGAATCTCACAGCATCTAGGATCAAATGTTTACAGTGATTTATGCTTATAGATATTTAATAAGCAATGATATAAAACCTTTATAAACTATTTCATAAAATATAGGAGAAAGGAATGCTTCATAATTCATTAGTACAATTCTGATCTTGAACCAGACAAGGGCACTGTAAGGAAAGAAAATACCACACACTGATGTTCTTCATATACCAGGTATGGTGCTGCACACCTATTATCCCAACTACTTGGGCGCTGAGGCAGAAGTATTGCAAATTCAAGGTCAGCCTGGGCAATTTACTGAGATCCTGTCTCCAAAATAAAGATTAGAGATTTAACTTAGTGTTAGAATGTTTGCCTTGTACATTCAAGACCCTCGGTTCTGTGCTTAGGATTATGAAGAAAACAAAATGAATTCAGAAATATATAAACATATATGTTTCATGTACATAGATACACATAATCAAGTGTGTGTGTGTATGTGTATATATATATATACATGTGTATATGTGTATATATATATACATGAAATAGAGATATCTATGAAATAGATATATATGAAATATATATATATCTATGAAATAGATATATATTGTAGATGAATGGATAGACAGATAATGACTGAGAATTACCTTTGAAATGAAAGTTTGGCTTTTCCATTCTCCAAATTTAACACAATAAAGGAGAAAGTCAATTGATCATCTCAAAAGATGTTAAAGTTCACTTTATCAGCTTTCCTCAGCTGCCACTTTGTATGCCAACATACAAGGGAACCAAGACCATATTAGGCTGAGGCCTCCTGGTCATTAGCCCCAGGCCCACAGCAGCCCACACAGTGGCCTCTGTCTTTGAGCTCATGAGCCTCTGTTCTGCCCTTATTCTGTGCACTGACAGGTGACACTCATGGACAATAACAGCAATCCTCTCATTGAAGAAGCTGGTGTAAATGTTGGACATTCTTAGCCCAGATGGTTTGTTAGCAATGGAAGCTTCATCAGCAATGTAGCAGCCAGTGGACCTACTTCTACAGCAGGAGGCCCTGAGCAGGATGTCCTGCTTCCTCCACTGCCACTGTTCCAGCTGAGGAGAAGAAAGTACAAATGAAGAAGAACTTGAGAGAGATGACATGGCCTTTGGTCTTTTTAAATTTTTTTGTGTAACATGTATAATAAAGATAACTGTTTAAAAAATTCACTTGATGAAATGAAGTATTCATCTCAGCAATCTAGGAATATAATATTCTCAATCTGAAATAAGTGTATCTGTGGAACATGTACAACTAGCATCATTCTGAATACTGAAATTCTTTTTCACATAAGATCAGCAACAAGGAAAGAATACCACTTTCACCATTTCTATACATGTTCTATTAGTGATCCTAGCCAGTGTAATAAGAAAAAAATAAAATACACAAAAATTGCAAAAACATAAGTCCAGTTGTCTTTCTACATTTCTATATCTGAATATAAAAAATATTAAGGCAAAATTAATTAGAATGAATAAATAAATTTATCAAGAATCAAGATATATAGATATATATAACATATATGTGTATATATGCTGAGTAAGCAATTAGAAATTGAAGTTTGAAATATAATTTTAAATGGCATCCAAAAGAATTTGGTAGTAAATTTAGTAAACTAAGAAAATAAATAATTCTTATTTTTTTGTGGTACTGGGGATCAAACTCTGGCCCTTGTACTTGCAAGGTAGATATTGGACCACTTGAGCTAAATTCCTGGCCCAAGAATAAATAATTCTAAAGAAATAGAATGACATATCATTTTTATAGTTTACTGCACATAGCACTGGTAAGATGTCATTTCTCCCCCAAAGGAACTGATACATGCAATACAGTCTCAATCAGAATAACAACAACCTTTCTGAAAATTTTATATGGAAATACATATGACTTAGACTAGACATGTAATTGTGTAAAAGAGCAGAATTAAAGGACTGATAATTGCTTGGTTTCAAGAATTACCAAAAAGCCCAGGACAGACCCGGCCTGCTAAATTTATACACATTCCATCACTCAACTCAAGAAAAGTTGGAATTAAATAAGGGTAGAGGAACAGATCACTGAAACAAATAAAAATCCAGAATAAAACTTATATAGATACCATCAATTTTTTTACCAAGTAAATTCAATTCAATAGAAAAAGGACAATATCTTCAACCAATAGCACTAGACCAGGATCAGCATATAGGAAAAGTTCAACTTCAACTACTATCTCACCAAATGCCAATAAAACAACAGCAATAATAATTAATTCAAAATGGGATATAGATTTAAAAGTACAAACCATAAAACTTCTAGAAGAAAGAATAAAAGAATATAATTATGACTTTAGGAAAAAAAATCTTAAAATACAAAAAGCACTAATCATAAAGTAAAAAACTGATTGGCTTGACAGCGAAACTTTGAAACTTTTGTTCATCAGTAAGTATTAATAACATCAGTATGGTTTGCTTATTATTCATATTCATTCTGTCACTCTATCACAAAATCTTTCAGCTGGGAATATAACTTGGTAGTAGAGCCCTGGCCTAGCATGCCCCCCAGTAACACCAATATGTATATACAGTTCAATAAAAATGAGCAAATTCTTAAACAGCCACTTCACAAAAGTTACACATATAGTCAACAAGTATATAAAAAGTATTAAATTTATAAATGCAAGTTAAAAATTTGAAGTTATATAACTATATATCGACTAGAATAGCTAAAACTGAAAGAGTGGCAACGTCAGATGTTGACAAAGAGGTAGTCACAAAATGCTCACAACTGCTGGAGAGTAAAATGGTACAACTACTGTGAAAAATCCTGGCAATTTTATTTTCAGTTAAAATGCATCTACTTTATGAACCAGCAATTTACTCTAGAGAAATGAAAACATAAATTCATTTCTCGTATGTAAAGGATATTTATAACAGCTTTAATATCCAAAATTGTAAACAATTCAAACAAATGAATATGCAAATGTAGTACATCCATACATGGAATAGAGTCCAACGCTTACAGAGAATGAATCATTAGTCCACCAACAACCCAAATGAAGCTCAAAAAGATTCTGAGCAAATAAACTCAGACATGAACAGTATGACTCCACATATATAAAGTTCAGTAATAGGCAAATACTAATGTCTAGGTTTACAAGTCATAACAATGGCCATGAAGGGTGGAACTGACTAAGAAAGGTCAGGAGGGAGCTTTCTGCAGTGGTGGAAATTCCCTGTGGTAGTTATAAACTAGTGAATGCATTTCTCAAGCCTTGATGAACCACACTAAAAATCTGTGCATCTCATAGTACGTAAAACATATCTTAACCAAAAAAGCCATTCTAATGTGGTGAGGAAAGGGAGCAACGAGGAGGAATCTTTTGCGATGAGCCTTCAAGAGGGGGCAGGATCTGGGCAACAGTGTTGTGAGGGTCAGAAACATCAGGAAGGAACTCAGAGAACCGCCAGATACAAGGCATTGCTAGCTGAATTGCTAAGACTTCCTCAAAGCCATGAGAAAAAAAGACCAGAAGAAACACTTGGAGAGGGAGTGGGGAGTGACTGTATAAGGATCCAAGTTGGAAGGAGACTGGTTCAGGCTCAGTCCTAGAGATTCAGGTATGTATACCCCTTGGGGCATGCAGCCATGTGCCAGGGTCTGACTTGGCACCTAATCACTGCTGGGCACATAAAAAAAAAAAAAAAAACTTGATACATGTTTTTTTTAAATAAATGTAATACAAATAAAGGAGCTGCTTACAGGTCTGAGCCTAAGCTGTGGCCTGGAGCCCCCAAGAGGACCCAGAGCTGCTCTGGCTGATCCTGCAGAGAAGCTGAGCAGAATCTCAGACTGCTGAGCTTGGACACATTCTACTGAGCAGCTAAAGCCACCCTAGGGGCGCCATATAACTTTATTGTAAGCCCGTGCAATAACACAGGCAAATGGAACAACAATGTAAAGTTGGCTTTAATTAAAATGAAGGGTGCTTGCCTCTCCCTCCTCCTCCTCCTCTTCCTAAGCCAGGGAAGCCTGCTGAGCCATGCAGAGCAATCAGTGGAATGTTTCCAAAGCAGGAGGCAGCCCTCCCTCAACCCCCTGATGAGGTTCATCAACAAGCACGAGGCCCTTCCCATTCCCCAGCCTCCACCACACTCCAGACTTATATGATCCACATGGCAGAATGGCATGAAGAAGGGAAAGGGGAGTGAGGATGCCCTTCTAAAAGGCAGTAGGAAAGGAGGGCAGATGTTGCCGGGCCAAGTGGAGAAAGCAGAGGCTTCGAGCTCCAGGGCGCTGGTCCATGCAGGCATCCCACTCGTGCTTCCTGCAGTACTGGTGACAGAACTTGTGCAACCCATGGTGCGTGCTGCCTGCGGCCTGGCAGGCCATGTGGAGGAGTTTAGGTTTTTCTTACGACCCATAAGAAGGGATAGAATCAGCTCTATGTGTATTTTCTCAAAGATCACTTGAGCAGTAGAGAAAACATTGGTGGAGACCTACTAGAAACTGCTGGAGTGGTTCAAAGGAGCAGCGATGGCAGCCTGGATGGGTCGAGGAAGGGAAGGAGGATGGATGTGGCATGTTCCAGGGAGATTCCAAGCTTGCCGACTCAGTGAAGTGGGATAGTGCAAATTATGTGATTCACCTCACCTTCCGCAGTTCCTCATCTGTAAAATAGCACTGCCACAGGAGCTCCCCTGCTGCTGTGAGAACGATGGAGCTGAGTGACACCTAGGAAGGTGGAAGGCTGAGGTTGAGTGGAAGGATGGGAGTCCTGACATGGATACATTCAATAGGAGAGATATTTGGATCCTCTGGGTGAAGATATCAATAGAATGCTGTACCTCAGGAGAGCAGTGGGGTGGGGGGGGGCTCCTGATGTGCAGATGACATCCAACATCACGGCAGAGGAGATATCCCGGGGAGAGAGTGCAGTGACGCACTGGTGCTCAGCTGAGCCATGGGGCCTTCTTCAGCTTTGTGCCTCAGGCTAGGACACCAGGGCTTGCTCCACGGTCAGGAGAGGAAGAGGACTCCACAGTGTCCCCTGGAGAGACAAGCAATTCATGCTGACTGACATCAACAGCCTCAGCGGGTGGCCCTTCCTCCTTCTCCCAGGAGCCAGGCCTGAGTCAGCTCCTTGGAGCCCTGAACCTGTCGGAGCCCTCAGACCCGGGCTTAGGCTGCTAAGCCCCAGCTTGTGCTGACAAATCCCTCCTAATGGGGAGATCAACCTTTCAATACCGTGACGCCCTCGAGACATCTCAGGGCAGTGGACATCAGGCTGGGCCCAGGCTCACAAGAGCCAGGGGTGAGCGAGCAGGGGTCCCAGCACTGCGGGCTTTCATGAACCTCTCTAGCTTGTCACTTCTCACTCCAGCAGATGCAGGGACTCCTGGTGCCCTCACTTAGCAAAGCCACACATCGAGCCTCCAGGGAAGATACCAAGAGCAGATGAGAAAGAATCTGGTCCCTCTAGGCCGAGCTGACCAGCACTCACTGCTCTTGGGAAGGGCAATGACTTTCTTGCCCACCTCAGGGTCTTTGAACTTGTACTTCTTTTTTCTTCCACATACCGGCAAGTTTTGCTCTATCATCTTCTACAAGTCTTTATTCAAAAGTCATCTTCTCCAGGAGGCAGTGCCTACTCACCTCTCAAGATTGCAAAGACCCCTTCAAAGTCACCATCCTCTCTTCCAGCTTAACTTTTCTCCATAATACAGTGCTGGGTTTAGAACTAGAATGTCCCCCAAGAGCCATGTGTGTTCAGAGGTGGGGCTCTGGGGACGTGATTGGATCTTGGTGGAGATACAATTGCCAGTCAATCAATCCACACAAGAGTTGGAGCCGAGTGTGCTGTTAGGAGGTGTGGACTGCCAGGAAGAGGTGGATTGCTGGGGTGTGCCCGGGAAGGGTGGTTCTCGCTCACCAGCTCTCTCTGCTGCCTGGCTGCTATGGGGTGAGTAGCTCAGTCCCCCCAGGTCCTTAAGGCTACCACGCTGTTTCTGCCTTGGAGCCAGACACAGTGGACTGAAGTTGAGCTAAAATAAATCTCCCCTCCTTCAAGTTGCGGATATTGGGTTTCTCATCCCTGTGACAAGAAAAGTTACTAAGACATGCAGTCACCATCTGTCATACTGTATTTTGCTTTTCATTTGCATTTTCATCTCCACCTTTGACTAAAGAGGTGTTTCATGAGGACAAAGATTTTGCCCCTGTCATTCTCCAGAGAATCCCCAGCACCTAGAACAGGACCTGGCACACAGTAGAAAGTCAATAAATATTTGTTGATTGATTGTATTCTTGATCAATTGATTGGCTGATTAAAAGGTCACCTCTTACACAAGTTACCGAACTGAGAATCAGAGCTTGCATTCTAATTCTTCTTATG
The DNA here is from genome assembly GCA_004026965.1 of Petromus typicus. Classification (NCBI taxonomy): domain Eukaryota; kingdom Metazoa; phylum Chordata; class Mammalia; order Rodentia; family Petromuridae; genus Petromus; species Petromus typicus. The sequence continues at coordinate 80,060 of PVIR01002468.1, read as the reverse complement.
TCCTTTGTTTAAAGAGACCATCTCTCAATACCTTAGTCTCCACGTCCATAAAGTAGGGGTTGAGACACCTGTCCAGGCTTGGGTACCCCAGAGCAAAATACAAAAAGTAGAAACAGAAAGAGAAGGCCAGGTCCAGGAACAGTGGGGTCAGTGTGGGGGTGGGACCTCACAGAGGGTGGCACTGTCATTGTCCTGTGAGGCTAAGTGAGCAAAGGCTCAGCTGAGAGTTTCTGAAGGGGATCACCTGACTCATTTGCCGGGGAGATTCTTTCACAAGCCCTCCCTGACCCCAGGTGCTAAGCAGGCTCAAGGCATCCTCCAGAAGGAGCCCCCTCTCTCTTAGATGGAGGACTTCTGGGGGAGCCAGGAGAGCCCAGAAACCACGTCCAAATGGCCCCAAGCACGTTGGAGAAGAGGGGCTTCAGGTGTATTTCAGCATTCTGAAATACAGGAAGAACTAAAGTGGCTGAGGGGTTCCCCATGAGCCCTTGTTCCACACATTCTTTCCACCATTTGCCTCACAAAGACCTCCTGATCTTTACAACCATCTCTAGTATTTCCTCCTCTGGGAAACTGTCCTCCATGGCTCCTCCAACCTCAGGGCATCTCGGGTAGAACCAACCACTTCCTCATGTGGGCACCCTGAGCTTTGTCCAGTCTTTCATTCCTTGAAAGAAAAAAACATTTACAGAGTGTCTACTTTGCATGAGGCACACCCCAGGTGCAGGGGGAAAGAGTAGGGAAGGGGACATATACTGTACATGCAATAGTGTGTGCATTCAGAGCTCACAAACACCACCAGCATGCTCCCTAGCCTCTCTGCTTCAAGTCTGTTTCCCAAGCTGCAGGGAGCTGGTCACGGCCAGAAGCTCCGCTACTCTCTCTAATACTCTGTACCCACTGTGCCCAAGGCTGTCAGATAAACTGAAACAGAATATTAAGAGACTTTATTACTCACCTCCCCCCACCATTGCCTCCCAACTCCCTGGTCACCCACACTGTCTCCTGAGCCTTCTGCACATGCCTCTTCTCACAACTAAAGAACTAATTTCCAGTAAAAGCCATCGCTGGCCATCTGACAGTCCAATTGGTCAGTATCATGTCTAATCCTGTTACACATATGTAATGTCATCTGTCCCTGCACCTAGAACCAGGCTTGTCACATAGCTCTTGGCTAGTGTTTGTTGAGAGGAGAAAGACAGATGGGAAAGATGAAAAAGAAGGGAAGAAAAGGAAAAAAAATTCTAGCCCTAACCACTTATCTCTCGTTCCTACTTCGATTTGCCATTTAACCTTTTTGAACTCAAGTATCCTGAGCTCCTCAGGGTTGTGACTCCAGTGTCACCCACGAATGTACAACTCAGCTTCCTCTGGGATCTGACTGGACATGCAAAATCCCAGGCCAGCCCAGGCTACTGAATCAGGGGCTACAGTCGGACACGAGCCCAGGTGCTACATGTGCACTTGGACACTTGGGAAGGACAGTTCTCCGCTCCGAAGATGTCAGACCAGCTGACCTCCCAGGAGCGTGAAGGGTGTCCAGTGGGATGACTAATGTGAAAACGTTTTGAATAGTGGAACATGCTGGGCAGATGAGCTAGACTGCCATGATTATTCTTACAATTAATAATAGCCCTTGCAGGAAAACCACTTTATAGTTCTGTTTTTAAAACCTCATTAAATGCTGTTCAAATGTGCTATTAAAAGTTATGTTCTAGTCCACTGAGTTTTATAAACCCCAAGCCTTTTACCCAGACTGGAGCCCAGGCTTGGGGAGAGGGGCATGGGTCTGCTTCTGATGGTCGCCATGGGCCTGACTGAATGCAAATTTGTATCCCACAACACTGCCAACTGATTGATCCTGAGAAAGAAGGAGATGTCGGGAACCCAGTTCCTCAGAGAAAGGAAAAACTAAGTAGAGGCAGAGGGTGGAAAAAGACAAGCCTGGGGTTTCACGCTGGTTGGCGGGCTCGTACTGCATGCCTGTGATCTTCTGCCTTTCAGCCTCTGCCAAGCCATGTGGAAGGAAAAGAGGGAGCAGAAGCGAAGGGAGCAGACGCGGGTGGGATTACCTCAGCCACAGGCTGGGCAGTGGGCCGCCACGGAGAGCCCTTCAGGGGAGCAGCCGCAGATGCAGCTGCAAGTCACTGCTAGGGCTTTTGATGCTAGACTGGCCTGGAGCCCACAGCCAGGCCACCAGCTCCATCGGCTTTTGGCCCTGAGATAAAGGCTAAGAGTAGGTTAGGGAGACACATCTTGACTCAAGATAAAGGAGGGGGCAAGAGAAAGGGAGCACCATGATTCAGTAAGGTAGAAACTGATAATTGGTCAAGACTGCTGAGAAGGCCATAAATACCAAGTGCTTGAGGTGCCTGGGCTGCTCTCTGCTCCGAGGCAGGTCTTCGTGCTCACCAGGCTGACCACCCTGGGGTTGGCAACTCCAACAGGAGACAGACAACAAAACCCCAAGACGGTGGGTTCTTTCAGGGTTCCGCCTGTGGCCCAGCCATAAACTCCAAATGTAGTAGCAGAGTCTCCTCCTCTTCTTCCTTGTCCTTTCCGGGTACAAATCCCCCAGCCCTCTTACCTGGCTCACACTGCTCCCCACCGCCCAGTCCCTCAGGCCTTCCAAACTGACACTGATTCTGAAGCAGGATCTGTCCTCATTTGTTAGTTAATGCTCATTCTTCAAGCGAGTCAGTTGTGGGCTGCCATGTTCCCTGAGCCAGGCTCCACACAGGGAGAGGCGTGAGACAGTTGGGAGAGGAGACAGCCAAGGGCAACAATCTGTCCCTGTGGGGAGTGCAGGGGACCCAAGAAACACAGTGGAAGTTGGTGTGGGGAAGCTTCCTGGGAAGGCTTGCAGGACCAGCGGCTGGATGTGACAGAGGCTCACAGCTGTACAGTTACATGGAGAGACACCATCTGCACCCACCAGACTGTCCATGCAAAAGCTGATGAGGACAGAGGTGTTCGTGCAGACTAGCACCTGGCTGGGATATGGGGCTGAGAGTAATGAAACCCAGGCCGACGAAGAGCCCTCTGAGCAGTCTTCTACACGGATCTGCACAAGACGGAAACCATGGCCTGATTCCTGAAGGGAAGGCTCAAGCATGCACATTAGGGAACTGATCAGGGAAGAAAAATGGAATGTGTGTGTACAGTGCATGTGCAGTCAGAGGCCATGAACTGGACTCCAGAGGGACGTGCATGATACGGATGGATCCTAAAAACATGTGCTAGTGAGAAAAAAATCAGAAACAGAAGGTGCTAAAGCAAAATGCCAGTTCTGTAAATTAAAAACATACATAAAGAAAACAACACTCTATGTTTTTCAAAGAAATGTGTATTTCCAAGGTCATGTACTAAACACATCATCGGAGTGGGGACATATAAGGAAGAGAAGAATGAAGGTATAGGAAATCCAGGAAACCCACCAAACCAAGAGCAAGGCTCGGCAGGAAAAATGAGGATAATCAATAGCCATGTGGAGGACGGCAATTTAATAATCTTGTTGCAACAACCCAAGATTTTAAATAAAGAAAATCAGGAAGCAGTCGAGTCTGAGCTAAGAGAAGACCCAACAGAGACCCAACAGCAACAGAGAAATATGCAGAGGACACACGGGAGACCTGGCTGGGCAACAAGGGGACTGAGTGGGAAAGGAGGAGGCTGCAGTGGACAGTGGGCCAGACCATCAGGCCTGTGTACCACAGCAAGGCCTCCAGGCTGTGGCACAGAATCCCTGGGCACCCCTGGAAGGGCTTTATACCCGGGTGGGACTTGCCAGTGTTGGGTTTTAGACATTCTCATAGAACCACAGATTTGCGAAACATTACAAACAGATGTGCCCATTACCTGCCCATCCCCCTGCCCACAGATCCAAGGGTAGAAAGACTGCCCAGAACATTACTGCCTACCAAGCTCTTCCGTACTCAGAATCTCAACTCGGCCCCCACAACACCTACAGAAATGGCGCCATGAAACACGCATACAATATGGCAAGCACTGCCACATTGTAGAGAAGCTTACTGAGGCTAGGGCTGGGGAAGATCTAGTACTCTTCAGGTCACAGAACCTCAACCAGGTTTCCACAAGTTACAAGACCCAAAGAAGCTTTTTCAGAGTTGAGCTGAATTAAAATCTGTCATCCTTAATTGAGGTGATTAGGTTTGGTCCCCATTATGCTCAGTAGACCATCCATGCACCGAGAACACAGAACGCGGAACAACACAGCTGTGTATAAGACCCACTCAAGCTGGCCATTTCGCAGGAGAGACCAATTTAAACGAATCTCTGGGACCTCGCGAATCTCCGGGATCTCGAGAGTTTCTGGGGTCTCGCCAGTCTCCGGGATCTCGCGAGCCTCTCTGTACTCTGAGCACACGTGCCGCGCTGCTGGTTTTGCCTACATGTTAGCGCTCTCACGTCACTGTGTTCAGTTCTCTGCTCACGTCTCTTCTCAGGAAAGCTTTTTATGGCCATCGTACTTCTTAGTGGCCACCAGCACTGCTAATCCACCCTGCCCCATTGTTCTCTATCCTGTACTCTGTTCGGCTTGTCTATACTGTGTTACCACTGCCTAGAGCTAAGTACATAGGTACATTTGTTTATATATTTTTATTTTATTTCTGTCTTCACACAGTATAAGCTCAAGCATGGTAGACACTTTGTCAGCTTTTTACTCCAGCACCTCCAGCACCAGAATACCTGGCACACAAGTACATACAGGAAATGTTTACATGTTGGATCATTGATATATACAAAAAAGCTATAGAATTAATCAAACTGAGACCAGTGCATTGACTTAGAGAGTTGGGTTACATTGTCTGGAAAGGGCTCATTCAATAGTGTATTTAATAAATATTTACTGAGCGTATATCAGACACTGCTATATGCTCTCACAGAGTGCATATTCCAAGGAGAGTTGGTAGGTTGAGATAAATCAAATCAAAATTAGAAAACTGGTTGGGCCTAAGTGAAACGAGGTTGAGTTCAGCAGGACTGCATTGCTTTGAGCTGGGCTGGAGCAACCCAATAAATGCACAGGACCAGCTACCACCCGGATGCCTTGGCCTAACGTGAGCTGAGCCAGAAGATAGGCTGAATTAGACTGGGTTGTATGACTGCAGTCAGAGTGAGTGGAGAAGAATGAGTTGGATCAAGCTGAAAGTTATCATTTGTGCTATCAAAATGTTTTGGTTTTTGACTGAGGTGAATAGAGATGCAATAGGCTAAGTCAAATTGACTTTGACTGCAGAGTCTGGTGGGGAGGATAGATAGGCCTGAGCAAGGTTAAATTAAACAGGGATTCACTGAACTGAGCTGTGGAAGAGAGTTTATGCTGAGTTTCTGAGCTGTGTCAATTTGGTGCCCACTGAGAGACATTTCTTTGAGCAGAGCTGGGTGGGGTTCAGAGGAAAAGAGGAACTGTGCCTGGGCTGAGCTGATCCCATCTACTGAGTCAATGGATCTGTACTGGAGGAGGCCATCCAGACCAGCCCAGACCTGAAACAACGCAGCTACCAGCAGAGCACAGGCTCACGCAGCTGGGAGGAAAAGCCAGCACCTTCTCCTTCCAGTGTGCTCTGGAATGGCCACAGACATTGCAGGGCTGCCTTCCCTCTCACCTGGCCCGAGGAGCCCGCATCTTCCAGCTCCTCCTCCCTCAACCACCTGCCACCTGTTCCAGACACTTGGACAAGTCCCATAGAGAGGTCTTTAGCACAGATCCTTGCTCATCCCTAGTGGTCATCCCCGTCCACAGACTCCTTGTCCACAGGCAGAGGTCACAGGCTGTACAGCCATCTGCTTTGAGACTGGAGCTGTTGGGACCCAAGCCACAGGGACCAGCTCAGCCTTCTTGGCCATGTAAAAAGTACAGTGGGCTCCATGCAGCTTTCCCCAGGCCCTTGGTGTCAGGGGGACCTATGACCACAGCTAGCTTCACTGTCTGACTCCAAGGCACTGGCAATAGCACCTGTAACCAGCCAGCTCAAGTCCTGCTGTTTCCCAACTTACTCCTAAGTGACATGACAGCCATGCCTGGCCCACAGTGGACTTCAAGGTTAGGAAGACCTCTCAGAGTCCCCATCTCCTCCCATCCTCAAGCTACCCACAAAGCCCGAGTGAGATCAAGGCTGGGTTCTCTAAAGGGTGGTCTCTGTGACTACCATTACCTTCTCTTATCACTGCTTCTCACCCACTTCAGCCTTTGCCAAGATCTCTATCTATTCCCAGTACTCAGTACAATTTCCCTTACAGAGGCCAGGATTTCATGGAACACACACACACACACACACACCCTTGTTTTCTACGGTGGGAGGGGATAGTCATCTGTGAAATGAATTTCATACAGTGTATACACACACCAAAAAAACTTTCTGAAAAGTCAGAAAATAAAAATAAAGAACCTGTAGGGGTTTTTTGCCTCCCAAAATTGCTAAGAAGGAAACAAAAGCCAGAAGAGGCTAAATAAGATACAAGAAAATACTGACTATGCTGAGACATGTCAGTACGCAACTGGGAAATGGGAGCAAGGACCTGAGATGTGGAGCATCTCAGTGGAGCTATAGGGTTCAGAAGAATTTCCCTCCTCAGGCTCCTCCCTGCTCCTTCACTCTTTGGGGCCACAGAGAGTGCAGGGAAGAAAAGTGGGTGTGAGCACCCCCTTGGCGCAAGAGGCACTCCCATGAATTGATGAGATGGGAGGGTATGCCAGGGCACTCAGATGGCAGAGCCTCATAGGTCACATGGGCTCTCTGCCCCAGAGCCTTTATACCTACCACTTCCTCTGTCCAGCATTCTCTGCCTTCACATACACATTTCTTCCTTCCCTTTGTACAGTCAACTCCTACGTATCCTTCAAACCTCAGCGGGGTCACAGTCTCAGGAATGCCTTCCCTGATAACCCCCACTACCCCTGTCTGAAATCACCCTGAACCTCTCTACTCCAGTATTCAGCACAGTACAGACTAGTGTGTATTTTCCTCCTCCCTTTAGAATATAAGCTGTGCACAGCTGCACCCTTGTCTCCACTGCCATCCCAGAACCTCACACACAGTAGGTACCCAACTAATATCAGTGAGTGTGGGAATTAACCCAATATAAACACAACTGATAGATGCATAAAGTAGGTGAAGAGAGACACTCTGGTTTACACATATGGTCAGTGGCTGAGGCAGAAGTAGAACTCAGATCCCCCTCCAACTCCGGAGGTAAGGGTTGAATTCCTCTTCCACATCTGGACAAGCCACTGAAGTCTCCAAGCATAGAAGTCAAGCACCAAAGCAGAGGCTGGTGGGAATTATTTTTCCCCACCTCCCTGGTCCCTCACTCATTTTTGAAAGACTTTCTTCCCTAAAGTCATGCCAAGCACTAGCTGGAAATCCTCCCAGCTCTAATCTATGGCATCTCCATCAAACCCCTGCTGATTACCCACTGCAGAAGGGCAGCTTGAGATGGAAAGTGAGGAGCCTTGTGTGCATCAGAAACAACGGTCTCACTGCCTGGAAATTCACTCCTGAGCCTTGAGCTGCCAATGGGATAGTTGAGCCCCCGGCCTGGAGAACCTCTCCTTGTAGGTGAAAGCCAGGCTTTCACTAAAGTTCAGCCATGCTTGTTGATTGTGACTCCACCTCATCATAACTCCACCTCATCGTGACTCCACCTTGGACAAAAACAGGACTGACTCTTCAATCAATCTACAACGACTGCCTCTATGCATGCTTCAACCATTCCACAACCATCCCCACTCGTATATTTATGCCCTCTACCATTTACTATAAAAGTGACTGCATTTTGTATTAAAGGTGGAACAGTTCTCAAATCGCTCCCCGGAGTCTGCATGGTGATGCTGTGTGCTCACCCTCCCGGTCTGGGCCTACGAACCTGATCCATGGCCAGGTACCACCCAGACACCAAGGACAACTTTCACCTACATCTCCTCTCTTTGCTCATTCTGTGAAGACATCCAGTCATTATGTCCCAGGCCTTCAGGGCATTGTATCCTCTTAAGAATATCTGGAAGTAGATATCATTATCATCCCCCTTTTATAGATTAGGAAACTGAGACTCAGAGAGCCCACATTACTTGTCCAGAACCACACAACAGGCAGAAGCATGATAAGATCCATCGGGCAGCAATAGCAGAGCACTGGACCTCGGGGGCCACACTCAACTTTCCTCTCCTGGAACCAGCACCAGGCCTCGCGTGCAGTCACTCTCGTGTGTCTGGGCTCTGGTTTCCTTTGACCAGGAGACCCCAAGGGCTGCATGAAAACTCCAGGTAACAATGGAGCAGAGAGGAACCTGAGCAGCCAAGTGTCAGAACTTGAGCCCAAGAACAACTTTTGCAAGTATCACCTATGTGCACAGACACACACGCATCTCAATAGGAGCAGAGCTAGTGTCCTTGCTTGCTTTGCCATGTAAGACAAAGCAAAGTCTGCTGCTGGAAGCCGTCTGAAGAGCACCACTGCCTGCAGAGCCTCTTGGGAGGGAGCCTTCTCAGGGATGGCACAAGACAACCTCCCTGCTCCTCCCTTTCCAACCAGAGTTGGACTTTTCACCAACCCAGAGGCACAGGCCAGGTCAAACAAGGTCCAAGGGGAGCCTGGCTGCTGGCTGGGCTAATCCAAAGGGAGAGAGGGGCTGGAGATAGAGGACAGCATCCGTGCCTCAAATGGCCAGCCAGCATCGACTCACACAAACCCAAGCCAGGAGGCCTTTTGCTACAGAGCCCAGGAAGACTTTTCAAAAATGTCACAAAAGACACCCAAAGCTGGGAAACTGTTTCAAACAAAAGGAGGCCAAAGAGATGTGGCAACTAGAATAAAGTGTTCTGGAAGACATTAATGAGAAAATCTGAATGGATGGTATCAAAGTTAAAATTTTAGACCAACAGTATTGAGGTTACGGAGAATGTCCTTTTTAAAGAGACACATGGTGAGGTTGGAGGAGAGAGGCTTGATGCTCACTCACAGTGGGAGAGACTTGAGGAGAAAGGGTGGAAGCTGGGGAGGAAAAAAGATGGAGAAGATGATTAAGCAATAGTGAATCTAGACAAAGGTATAGAGGAGTGTTGTATGATTCTTACAACTTTTCTATTCTTTGAAATTTTCAAAATGAAAATCAAGGGGTGAGTGATCTGACTACACTAAGAAAATAGGTGAAAGTGCCCCAAGCTCTGGCTAGGGGGCTGGTAAGGTACATTGGAGCCCAACATCCTCTGAGAAAAGATGAGAGGAAAGGAGTCTCTTGTAGCCAGGCCACAGGCCTCCAATCCAGGATTAGCTGTGGTCCCTGGAGCTAGGGCAAAAGGGAGAAAAGTGACACCAGGAGCAGCAGTGTGAGTGGGATAGTTCCAAAGGAGAAAGAAAGAGCCGTGTATGGCGTCACACACCAGTAATCCCAGCACACTGGGAAGCTGGAGCAAGAGAATCTCAAATGTAAGCCCAACCTGAGCAACTTAATGACTTGATGAGATTGTGCATCAAAATGAAAAGGACTGGGGATATAGCTCAGTGTGAAGACTTTGAGTTCAATCCCTACTATGAAAGGAAAGAAGAAAGAAAGAAAGAAAGAAAGAAAGAAAGAAAGAAAGAAAGAAAGAAAGAAAGAAAGGAAGGAAGAAAGAAAGAAGAAAAAGGGAAAGGTAAGGAAAGAAAGAGACGAACTCAGAGAAAGAAGTTGGAAGCAGAGAGGAGATGAAAGAGAAGAGGCCAGGCCACCTGCCCCAGTGGTGACATCCACCAAGGTAGGTCTGAACGCTGTGGACAGGCCAGGAGGCTACGGTTCCTGGGCTTCAGCACCAGCTTTCCCCACTGTGGGCGCTTTGCAGCACACACAGGCTGGAGGTAACATGACAAGGCAGGGAGGCGGACTGTGGGTGACAATCCAGCCAGGACCCACCACATGGCGCCTGTTTCTTCATCCATGAAAAACAAGTAACAGCCATGTCTACTTCTGGATTGGTTGGTTGTGAGCATGGAACCTACATGTGTGCATGGTAAACATCACTGATACAGCCCTGTTAACTCTCATCTATGAAACAGGGTCCCCACGTGTCCTGCTATAGGTGACCATTCCTATGGCTCCAGGCAACCATGAATAAAAGAGACAAAAATCTCTGCCCTGCAGAGTCAAAAACAAAAGAAGCAGTAAAATATACCATATTGGAGAAAGATAAAACAGGAGAGGCAGAGGTGTCCCTGGGAGGGGTGGGTGACACAAAGCAGGGTGAGTGAGGCCTACTGTCCAGGGAAGGAGATATTTAGGCAAAAATGTTCTACAAAGAGGTTTGGAGGAGCTGTCTCATCCAAGGAAACTATCCCAGGCACAGGGGACAGTAGGTACCAGTTTTCCCAGGTGGGAAGGGGACAGCTGTGGTGAGGAAGAGCCAGGAGGCCAGGGGCCCAAGCAGAACAGTGAAGAAAGCAGGGGGCAAAGATGTGGGTGGGGTGAGGTCTGGCCAGATGTTTAAGATCACCTTGGCTCCAAAGCCTGCAACAAAGAAGGAAGAACAGCAGGAACTGGGAAGTTCACATCCATGAGGGATGGTGGCTGCCCCCCCACCACCAAGGCTGAGAAGTACTTGGATGGTTACTATGGTTTAAATATGAAATGTACCAGAACAGAACTCTAATGGCATAAGAAATAATACAGAGAATCAACAAATGGGACTATATCAAGGTAAAAATCTTCTATACAAGAAAGGAAACAATCAACAGAGTGAAGAGACAGTCTACACCCAATGGGGGAAGATTGCCAGCTACTCTTGTGATAGACTAATATTTAGAATATATAAAGAACTCAAAATAAATTAACCTATAAAAAGCCAACAACCCAATCAAAACACAGGCAAATGAACTGAATAGACTCTTCTCAAAAGAAAAACAAATGCCAGTGAGTATATGAAAAAAATGTTCATCATCTTTAGCTATTAGAGAGAAGCAAATTGAAACTCTGAGATTCCTTCCTACTCTAGTCAGAGCAGCTATTCCATGGAAAAACACAAATGCTGGTTAAGTTCTACGTTGCTGGTGGGAATATAAACTACTACAGCCAATATAGCCTAAGTATGGAGATTTGAGGCCTCAAAAAATTAGAAATTGAAATTCCACTTGATTCAGCAAAATACCTTTCCTGGACATCAGGCCATAGTGATACATGCATATTTGTGTTTATAACAGCACAGTTCACTACAGTTAAGCTGTGGAAACAGAGCTTATCAATGGATGAACAGAGAAAATATACACAATAGAATTTTATTCAGCCAAAAAGAATGAATTCATGTCTTTTGCAAGAAAATGGATGGACACTATAATATTAAGTGAAATAAGTCAGAAAATTTAAGTATGGAATGGTTTCTGTTACATGAAAACCCAGAATATAAATAAAGAATAAAATAAAGGCAGACTTTTTGGAGCAGGGAAAGGAAAGGGGGATGTGAATATCATGTGTTGCAGCAATAAAAAACTTTGCAGAAGAAATGTATCCCAAAGACTCATGTTTTCAGGAACTGACCCTAGGGGTGGAGCTGAGAGTCATGGATCATCAGATTGTGGGGTGCTAACTTCATCAGTGGACTAATCCATGGATGAATGCATAGCAGAATGGGCTCTTAGGCAGTGGGGCCCATTTGAGAGAAATAAGTCATTGTGAATATGTCTTTGAAGGGTCTATCCTATCCCTAGACCCTCTCTCCCTCGCCCTTTCTCACTTCTCTATCCCTCTCCCTCTCCCTCTACCCCACCTTCTCTCCTTTCTTGTTCTGTGTGTTTCCTGGCTGCCATGAAATGAGCGGTTTTCCTCCGCCACACCCTTCCACCATGATATTTCCATCTTAGAGTAGCTAACTGCGGATTGAAATCTCTGAAAACTTCAACTAAACTAAATCTTTCCATGCACACTTGGATAGCACATATATTAAAATTGAAATGATACAGAGAAGATTACCATGGCTTCTGCTCAAGGATGACATGCAAATTCATGAAGCATTCTATATCTTTTAATAAAAATTTTAAAGATAAATCTTTTCTGCTCTAAATTGTCTTGGCCACATATTTCATCCCAGCAATGGAAAGTTGGCAAATACAATGTTGAATAATTTTCTTTTTTTGAGACAGGACCTCAGTACACTGTCCAGGCTGAGGGTGAACTTCTAGGCTCAAACAATTCTCTTACCTCAGCTTCCCCAGTAGCTGGGACTGCAGGTGGTACCACCATGCCTGGCTTGACGATGAGTACATTTTAGGACATAGAATAAGCAGCTTCCTCACAGGAGGTCATAGGATTCTCCTGCCTCATTCTTACAAGGTCTAGAAAAATGAGGACAAAGGGTCTTGAGGTTTGTGCCATAAGCCACGGGCCTGTGGCCCAGCCATAGACGTTCATTAAATGGCCTTCAGGATTCATGTGTGACAGCATGGAAAGCTACAGCCGTCTGTGAAAGCCTCTACAGTGCAGCCAAGCAAGACAGGGGTCTCCTCAGAGCCTCGGGCCCCTCCCCACCACTCCCTGCCCGGATGGGCCCACAGAGGCCACAGGTTACGGAGAGGGAGCTCACACCCCGGCAAAGATTGATGCCTTTTAAACAGACCCAGAGCGAGAAGGACAGAGAAAGTCAATATTTGTCTGAGCAAGCCAAACAGGCAGGCTCGCCCAGGAATGTGAGGGAGGGAGGGAGGCCCAGTGCCCAGAGAACATTATTTCAACAGACAGATATTTGGAAATCGTCGCTGTCCTGGCGGTGGGGGAGGGGCAATTCATCCAGCCCTCCTTCTGCCCAGGGATGGATGGGACCAGGCCAGGTGGTATGGGACCAATCAGAGAGCGGAGAGAGGGGAGGCCAACCTTAGTCATCAGCAAAAGAGCAACCTATCCCCTCCCTGAACCAGAAATAAATGGAAGGTCACAAGGGAAGATCTGCCCCCAACACAGGCAGATACCACCTCCAGCAGCTCTCCCATCTTTCAGGCTCAGTGGCAGCCTGCTCTGTATGGTTCTCTGCTATCCCGGGCCCGCCTGCCTTGTGCTGTCTCTCACTTTGCCTCTCCAATCAGAGCGTTTATGGCCCCAGTCCACACCCAGGCCTCTGATGGTTCTCACCTCCATGCTTTGCACATCCTGTTCCTCTCCAGACACACCTTTTGATAACTGAAACTCATTCTTCAAAACCTGGTTCAAGGTTCACTTGTACCTGGAGGCTTCTTGGTTTGAGGTGAAAAGACTGTGGCCTGAGACCAGGGAGGGCTGGGACTGGCAGTCCCCAGCTGGCTGATGTTAGGCAGCTTCCTTAATCTTCATAAACCTTAGTTTTCTCATCTGTAAGGTAGCATGGCAGGCTGAATGTGGCTCCTCACCCTCGAGATGTCCATTACTTCCTCTCTACAGCTTGTAAATATGATACCAGTGGGAGCTAAAGAGATTTTGCAAATATGACTTGGCTAAGGATCTTGAAATGGGGGATCATCCGGATTACCTCCTACGTCATCACAGGGATCCCTGAAGAGGAGGCAGGAGTATGAGTAGTATGAGTAGGAGTATGCAGTATGAGTAGGAGCTGTGATGGCAGAAGCACAGAATGGAGTATGTAGGGTATGTAGGGTATGTAGGGTCCCTGAGCCATGGATGGCAGCTGAATTAAGGCGACAGTGGATTATCCCCTCAACAGCCCATCCACCATCTTGTCCCAGTCCAGTAGAATTTCGTATAGTTCTGAGTATAGAAAAATACCAGCAGCTGGTAAGATCATGACACCCAGAACTGTAAGATGATGAACTTCTTCTATTCTAAACCATGAGTATTGTGGTGATTTGCTAAAGTAGTCACAGGAAATGAATTTTGTCAAGTACCACAATCAGATCTCCACAATTTCTGTAAGAATGAAATGACATGCCAAGTGAAAAGCCCTTAGTGTTATACTTGCGGCAAAGAAAGAGCTCAAGAGCCTCATGGTGTCCTCACTGGTGCTGTCACAGCCATGACCCCTTCACAGTCCCTGCCAACTTTCCCTTTAATTTCCTGTTTACCTTTCTGTCCATCCCTCTGGACAGCAAGGGCAGGGACATTGTACCGTATTAATCTTGGTATCACCAAGTCCAGCCATTAGCAAGTACTTGATAATGGACTGAATGAATGCTGCTGGTATTTTTCTATACTCATTGTAGGTTGAATCATGCACTTGAGCGTAATGGAATCCCAGGACAGAGTCACAAAACCCCAGAACCCAAAGAACCAAACCTTAGATCCAAGTGTCAGAGGAGATTGGAAGTGGCTGAGCTCGGCAGGTCTGACTGGTGAATGAGGGCCCATCACCCAGCTTGCCTGCACTGTAGGCTCCCAGGTTGCTCTTCCTGGCTGACACTGAGAGAGGCTGCCATTCCAGGGCAACCCAGACCAGCCGGCTTACAGCCTCTGGATTCGGGTTTCCACAGGTGGCTGCTGCCTCTAGGTCAAAGGTGATGCCAGTAAAGGTGGCACACGTGATCAGCAGGCCCAGTCACAGAACACAGTGGTCATAAAGTAAGTGATCACCTCTGATGGCCACTGCTGTGTGCCAGACATGGTACGAAGCACTCTACATCATTATTTTATTTCATGCCCTAGTGTCTAGTTATAGATACTTGCCATTTACCAGGGAAGAAATCAATTTTGGATGGGTTGTGCACTTTGTCCTGAGGCATACAGCTCACCGATAGTGTCTGAGGATTAGAAGCCTGACCCATTCACCAAAAGAGCCAATTCTAATCATCCCCAGCCTCTACTACCACTTGAACTTCCATGGGGTCAGATTTTCCAGTTCTATGGAACCTGTATGGACCTCAACACAGACTGATGACTTATCTGTGTCCCTTCTAGAGTCATTCGTCAAACATCTGTCAAACCATTTATGGGTCCAGTCTTGCTCTGTTCACTAGGCACAGGGAAGTGGTCTGGCCCAGTGGGAGATAGACATCGGTCAATCAATCACAAGGCAACAGTAAGGAGGAGGACAATTGAATGTGAAGGCCGTGAAGACTCAGGCATAGCCATCAAAACTTGACAGGCATCAGAAATAAAGCTCTCTTAGTAACAGTCAAACATATCAGAGCAAGTGAAAGGGAAACTCTGAGACAAAGGAACAGCACACACAGAGGCCCAGAGTCAAGAGTAGTGCATGCGCAGGAAAGCACAGGTCATATGGGGTGGATGAAGGTGATGGGTTAAAGAGGGAGGAGCTGGAGCAGAAGCAGGGCCAGACATAGACCAGAGTGTGGACAGTGGCCTGGAGGGCAGGTGGGCAGCGTGCAAAGGGTCAAGCAAGGGAACCACATGGTCAGAATTTATCTAAAATGATAGCACCACCACCACCTAACACATATCCTGTACTTGTGTCCCGGCCACACTTTTAGATGCTCAACATGAACTCATTCACTTACATCATTAGCATTGTATAACCTGCCCAGTTTACAGATGAGGAAACTACAGCACAGAGAGAATGGCTAATATACCCAAGGCCATAAAACTAGTAAGTCACAGAAATGAGATTCAAACCCAGGCAACCTGGTTTCAGAGTCCAAGTGCTTATCCTAGCTGACTTCCAGGAGGCAAGGGATTCTTAAATGTGTAAATGACACATTGTAAGAATTAGATGAGAGTATCACAAAGCATCATGAAAACTCCAGGAATTCTGGGCCTAGCTGCTTAGCAAAGAGGTCTGGTCCAGGAAGAGGAATTCTACTCTCCAAGCTGCTTTGGACACAAGGTCAACTACGCATAGCCCAGTCGCTATTGAACTGCAGCCCGCGGTGTGCTGGTGCTTCCAAAACTCCTTCTCCCACGCCACCCACCCACATTGCCTCCCTGAGCTCTGGGGCACTGCCTTATCATCTTCCCAGATTTCTCTAGGGTTTCTCCAAGCTCTGAGTTTGTGGAAGGAAAGCCTTTCCGCTTTGCTGCAGATCCTATCTCCCCGTGTGTTTCCCATTAGCAGAGCGATTAGCACTCATTCATTTACATAAGCACAAAGGTCCCCACACCAAGCAAGCCTTGGCCTCTGCTTGGATGGAAAGCCATGCAAAACTCACCCTGATGGCTTCTCCGAGGCCACTTGTTCTTTCCATATGCCTCAGTCTCCTCCAGGGTAAAGTGGGGATAATGATACCACATGCTGCACAGGGATATTCTGAGGATCCTGTGAAGTACCATACACAAGAGCAGCAGCCTGTTCTTATTGCCGTGCAGCACATCCTGAGTGGAAATATCTAACTTTCAAAATCAGCAGAGCCAGTCCTTGGGGCATTAATAATACTTTCTTGATAAATCAAATGTTATATATATTAAGAGGGGCATTGTGGTATTTTAAATCAGATGTACAGTGCTGAGCCAAGTGGCATATGCTGGTGATCTGAGCACATAAGAGACTGAGGCAAGAAGATTGCTGTGAGTTCAAGACCAGTTTCGGCTACACAGTGAGTTCGAGGTCAGCTTGGAATTCACAGTGAGTCCCTAGTTTTAAAAAATCCACAAGTAAATAGAAAACAAACAATACATATGCATGGTAAAATGATTATCACACTCAATTAGCATATCCATCCTTTACACAATGGCCATTTGGGGAAGAATATTGAAGAACTATGTCCTGGCAAACATCAGGGTACAGTATAGTATTAAGCTCAGTTCCACTCTGTACACTGTATGTCCAGAACTTGCTCTTCCTGAATAACTGCAACTTGGTACCCTTTGGCCAACTCTTCCCAGCGTCCCTCTTGCTAGAGCTCCTGGTATCCAGCCTTCTACCTCTGCTTCTCAATTCAGTTTTTCTAGATTCCACATATGAATCTCGATTCCACATATGAATCTTTCTGTTGCCCAGATTATTTAATTTAATTTAATATCCTCCAGGCTCACCTATGTCATCACAAATGGCAGCATTTCTTTTTTAAATAATAAATAACATTCACAAGCCTGTATGTATGTCCATGTGTGTGCCTCATTTTCTTTATTCATTCCTCCCTAGACAAACAGTTGGGTTGTTTCCATATGTTGACTGTTGTGAATGAAGCTACAGTGAACACAGGCATACAGATATCTTTTCAATGTGCTGATACATTTGCCTCTGTCTACGTCCTCAGACGCGGGATTGCTGCATCTGCTGCAAGAATCACTCAGGAATCACCAGTTCCCAAAAGGCCCTGACCTAGGAGTTTTCATGATGCTTTGTGATACTCTCATCTAATTCTTACAATTGTCCCCATTTACAGATGGGAAAACTGAGGTGTGGAAATGTGAGATCGCTTCACATTCTTTTAGAATCAGGTCTACCTGGCTACACAAACCTGTGCTGTCTCTACTGGACCATGCTATCTCTTTACTTAGCCTGGCTAAACCCAGGACTCTTCAGAAATGCACTGAAAACCATGAGCCCTTAGGCAGCTGCCATCAAGCAAGCCCACTTATAAGACATGTAAGTCAAGTCGGCAGCAAGTCTTTTGTAAAATAACACCAAGAGCCATCAGTCATTAGACTCTTACGAGAGGATGGCATTCTCCTGAATTGAATCCTCACAGGTAAGATATTCTTCTGTTGGAGATAAGGAAATTGAAATGGAGAGAAAGAGAAAGATGCTATGACCTCAAGGTCACGAGGTCATGCATATGGCAAAGCTGGGATTTGAACCTGGAATTCAACTTTGTGGCCTTAACCTTAACTCTTAACCCAATAATGGAGATATTGAGAGGTGAGACATGTCTCCCCCCCCCCCACACACACACACACTCCCAATGACCCAGGACACTTTGTTCTGGGCCAGCCTTCAACCTTACTGTATCCAGATATTGGTAAATAAGAAAAGGGGGTACGTGCCAGAGTTCCAGAGGTCCTGATCCCAGGCCCTGCTTGGGAATGAGCCACCCCATAGTACAGGGGAGCTGGGCAGCCTCAGGGGACATTTTCCTATCAGGATTTGTTGCTATTTAAATACCATGGGCCTCAGATCATGCCTATGATATGAAGATTTGCTGCTGTTTCCGAGTCCTCACCGAGGTCCATCTGTTACCTTTTAAAAGGGACTCAGTGGCCCTGGCTGAGTTTCTGGGAAAACAGATGAAAGGACCTGTGCGTAACCTGTTGTGCCACCCTGCAGGCGGGCATCCCAGCTTCCAGGCTGTCTGTGAGAGAGAGCCCCTCAGGCCTCCTCGCATCCTCCTCTCCCACCCTCCTGGGTGCCTTGGCCTGGCTTCTCCTTTCCAGGGACTACCCAAGGAAGAGGATCCTGACCCTTCTGGGAACCCAGTTTGCCCTGAAAATACATCCCCCATCCAGTGCCCAGACCTCACAGCCACCCTCTCCCATGCTCAGCACCCCAAGATCCAGCTCCTTCTGGACTCAGGGTTCACCTAGACCCCGGATGCAGCAGCTCTAACAGTAAAGGCCTTTGTTGATGGCGGTACCACTCTAAGACTCTGCTTCTGAAACTGGCAGAACTGACAGAACTGATACGACTGGGTGGATGTGGTGTTGTCTACACAGGCAGTCCAGTGAGGGAAAAAGGGAGAAAAGAAACCATTTAGCAGGCATGAAAACAAACACTTGCCAGGAAAACAGCCCTCTCAGAACTGAGCCTGGAAGCTTAGGCTCCACAATCCCTTGCGTCTGTCTATTCCTCAGACAAAACAGACCAAGAAGCTAAACGCAGCATCAGAACGTTAGTGTGTGACTTCTGTCCCTGGCTGCCTGTGTGTGTGTGACCTTTGGAGATAACATCTCTCCCTGAGTCCCTCTCAGATGAGGAGCTGGCCTCTGCACCCACTTGGAACTGACTACACTGCTTCTGTCAGCCCCGTATTCTTGAAGAAGCATTCACTACTGACCAGGTGACATCACGCGGTGTTTCCACTCCTAAGTCTTACTCCCGTCTGCCTTCACCGTGTCCCTTCGATAAGAAGAAGCAGAGAACAGGCATAGGAAGATGTGTAGGACATACACTGGCCAGGGGCAGAACTGTTGGCTGGAGCCCCCACCCCTTGAGCCAAGCAATTGTCCCCATAATTAAAGACATACCCCGGACTACCCGGGAGAGGGCCAGTGGGACTGACTCATTTGCACTTGGACCACAAGCCTGGCTGTGCTAAGGATCTAGCTCTTTGGCTCAGAGAGGGGGAGTGGGACTTTTTATGGAAATGACTTGAGTTTTTCTCTCCTCGGGAAAGCAGTTTTTTTTTTTTCTGTGAATAAAACATTTGAGCCACGTTAGTTATTCAGCTATAAAGTTCAAACCAAGAAGTCCAAGCCTCATCCTAGACTCTGTCCCTGGGTTCCACTCTTCTGTGGAGTGTAGACTATACGGTGGAGAACAAAGGGACAGAATTCTTTCACAGGGCTGCAGCTGTGTGACCAGAAGCTCTGAGATGCTGAAACATTGTTTTCCCAGTGACCCTGGCAAGAAGCTTGCCCAGGCCCCTTCCCACTGAAAGAAGCAATCAGGAGAACTACATGCGTATTTGCATAATATTTGCGTGGCCTTCCCAGGCCAGAATACGGGTCAAGACAGACAGAGATTACCCACTCCTCAAGGCCAACCTGCCTCAGCCACCACTTCACCATACTTCAGCTTATGGTGTCCTGCCCACTCTGAATCTCCATCTCTAGTCTACAGAAAGGCTCCAGCCCCAGCCTCCTGGGAGTCCTGAGCTCATCCGCAGTGAGCACGCCATGTGGCTCCACAGCTTTCCTCTCTGGCCTCCCCATCACCCCAGCCAGAAATCTGCTCCCCCCTATCCCTTACACCCTGGCCTGTCTGCCCATCAATTCAAATTCCAGTGGACTAATTCATCCGTGCCCTCCACTTCCATCACTTCTTGCCTGGTACACTGCAGTTCGTCTTCCGTACAGCCACCGAGGTGACTGTGCCAAAGCCCAAATCCAGCTCAAATCTACCTTTCTTAATTCACAAGCGCATCTCCACCAGTCCACAGGGATGAAGTGAAGCAGGCTCAAGGCTGGACAGACCCCTAGTACATAGTGCGAACCCCCATCCCGTGGTGCCTCCTGCCTCATTCCTTTCTGTGTATTCTTCCTCAGCCAGGAATGCTTTTCCCTCTCCTCACTTGGATAACTCCCAGACACCTTTCTACATTCAGCTCAGGATGCTCCAGTGGCGTAACTGGTTAGCGCACGGTACTTATACATTCAGCTCAGGGCTCTGTCTCCACCCTGAGACCACCCCATGCTCACGTAGAGAGAATCCTTCTTCTTCCAGTGGAGCCCAGGGACTGTTGTGTCTGGGCACATGGTCTCACCCTCATGTCTCCCCAGGGCTTAGCAAGATGCTGGAATACAGTGAGCATTCCCAAAAGGTTGGCTGAACTGGGCAGAAGGGGCACACATACCTATTGCCCAGCTATTGAGGAGGCTGAGGAAGGAAGCTTGTTTGAGTTCAAGAGTTTGGAACCAGCCTAGCCAATGCAGTGAGAGCCTGTTGGGAAGAGAAGAGGAGGAAAGGGGAGGGGCTGAGGGAGGAAGAGACTGGCTGAACTGAGCTGAACGTTGTCAGGGCAACATAAGAAAAAGATAAAGGGGGGGCCGGGGAGTTAGCTCAGTGGTTCCGGCGCCTGTCTCACAAGCGCAAGGACCCGGGTTCGATTCCCCGGTAACCACATAACAATACTGGGTGTGGAGACCCACACCCAGCACCAACCAGTACCACATACCACAGTGCCGGGCGTGGTGGCTCACGCCTGTAATCCCAGCACTCGGGAGGCAGAGGCAGGAGGATTGCTGTGATGTGAGTTGGAGGCTGAGCTCAGGGCCAGCCTGAACCACAAAGCGAGACCCTGTCTCCAAAAACCTAGAAAAATAAAAAAAAGAAAAAAAAAAAAAGAAAAAGATAAAGGGGTTAGGAAGTTTAGATGTAGGATCCAGAAAGGTCCAATGAGCTCTGTGTGCCCCGATCTGTGCCATCAGTATCAGTTGCTTTAACAGGATTACTGGGTAGAATTAAAAAGTGACATCAAGCACTTGGCATAGAACTGAGTGAGTGGATGGATGGATGGATGGACAGATGGACGGATGGATGGATGGACGGACAGATGGATGGAGGACTACAGGTAAATTTCATTGAACCACCAACTAAGCAGGGGCAACTACTATATAAATATCTTTAAGAAGTCACGGCTACCAAGCCCACAGCCCTCTGTTCTTCATAATTTACTCTCCTCTGGCACTAGAGATGGCCTTACTGTGGGACCAGCATCCCTCCTGCAGTCCTGGACACCTTGTTCTTTCCAGGGACAGGACCATTGTCCCCCTGCATGCAGCTGGACTTGCTTAGCCCTGGTAGAGGACCGTGGCCTTCCCAGGCCTGAACTGGGTCCTTGCTGAGACAGCAGGGAAGGACTACTGGCATCTTCCTATACGCACCCACAGGGTCATCACAGGCCCACCTTAGCTCTCCTTACCCCACTTTCTCTCTGGACACCCTCAAGGAAGAGGTTAGAAAACATTACCCCACACTATGGAAGCAGTGGCTTAACTTGGGTCACAAAGAGAGATGACAAGCCTTGTAGGAGGGGGGAAGTAGGGTGGGTGGGGGAGGGTCCTGCTCATTGTTTTCCCAGTGACCCTGGCAAGAAGCTTACCCAGGCCCCTTCCCACTGAAAGAAGCAATCAGGAGAACTACATGCATATTTGCATAATATTTGCATTCAATTTGTTTTAATTTACATAAGTCCCATAGTCTGGGCCCCATCCCCTTGGGTCGTTCTCTAGGTCATATCTCTTCTGTGCTAGCAAGTGTCAGCCTTGTTTCAGAGCTTCTGAAGGCTCCTCTCTTCATCACCTAGGTCACCAAGAGCATGGGCTGGGGGAGGCCTCCTAGGGACCAAGCAGTCAAGGATCACGACCAGTAAAGACTGTAGACTGAAACCTCAACAAACTGTGAGCCAAAATAGATCTCTCATTCTTTCACTTGTGACTGTCAGGTATTTTGTCCCAGCAATGAAAAAAGTAACTAAGACATAAGTGAATAGGCTCCTATCCTGCACCAGAGTCAGCCAGTCAGGGAGAGGTGGGAGTAGATGGTGGGTATCTGTAGTCTCTGTGTGGCACCTGTCCTACCACCACCACCTGCCTTCAACAACATACTGGAAAACAATGCAACCAGCACTGGCAAATTCTAATTGGGCTAGAGAAAGTGCAGCAGACGTTAGGAGGTAAGGACTGGAACAGAGCTTCAAGAAGCAGAATGTAAATGGGTAAATGCGGCCACAGTGGTGAGGGCCAGACACCATCCACCCACAGCATGATTTAATTCTCCTCCTTACATATCAGATCGATGATTGACAGTAAATGCACAGATACATTGATAGATGATAAACATTTAAGAGAATAGATGATTGATAGATAAATAATTGAAAAATAGATAATAGATGATAAATGATGTGCGTAGATGTTATATGGATTAGATAGATAGATAGATAGATAGATAGATGACAGATAGGCAGGGGTTGGCAGATAGAGGGATAAATGGATGGAAGATGTCTGGCTCTGGGCCAGAGGCCAGAGATGCAGTGATGGGTTAAGTGTGCTCCCTCCAGCCAGTGAGACAGAAAAGCAAGCAATTAATTAAAATTCAGCATAGTAAGAGCTCTGAGGGCTCTAAGCTATTCAGTGTGGCCAGAGAGATGCACAAATTACTGGGGGACCACAGAGGAAGGAGCTATTAATTCAGGTGGGAAAAAAAATAAGAAAATATATGGAAAAGACATTGTCACAAAAGTGACATTTGAACTGTCTGTCCTGAAGAAGGTCGTGCATAGGACAGCAAGCAGGGAAAAGCCTTCCAAGGAGACCATGACAAAGCATGAAGGTACAGACAACATGCAAAGGCGTGAGTAGGAAAAAAATACCTGGAAGACTGGTCCCCGAGGACTGAAGTAGATGGACAACTGCAAGGGCTGCAGAAACCCTCTGAGCTAGAAAAGTGGGTGATGAATGCTTTGTAAAAGGTACCTAGTTTAAGGGGGCATTTCTGAATTGGAGGACTCAGAGATGTGGAACAGCCAAGAAAAGATAGGATACAGGAAGGAAATGGCAAAGAGTGGATGGATAGAAGGATGGATGGACTGATGGATGGATGGGTGGAAAATTAGACTGAGTATTTGGCTTGTTTGTTTGTTTGTTTGTTTGTTGAGACAGGATCTCACTTTTATAGTTCAGGCTGGCCCTGAGCTCAACCTTGAACTCACAACAATCCTCCTGCCTCTGCCTTCCAAATTCTGGGATTATAGGCGTGAGCCACCACACCCGGCACTGTGGTATGTGGTGCTGATTGCTGGTAGGCATGAGTCTCCACACCCAGCATTATTACATGTGGTTACCAGGGATGGACCCAAGACCCTTGCACTTGCAAGACAGGCACAGAACCACTGAGCTAAATTCCCTGCCCTTGGCTTGTTTTTATAAACATCAAGTGAACTAAACTGGTGAGTAGACAGTTGCTGGTGGCTGGATCAGCATAAAGGATGTTAGAAAGGAAATGAAGAAGGAAAGTGGAAGGAAAGAAAGTGAGGGAAGAAGGAAGGAAGGAAGGAAGGAAGGACACACACTATCTGGCTAACTGAGGTGAATGATCCTGCTGTGGGAAAGGAACATATTCGTCTATGTCTTAGTTACTTTATTTACAGCTGAGACACCATATCTGATAACCACAGGTGAAGAAAAGAGAAGGCTATTTCAGCCCATAGTTCATAGAGGTTTCAGTTCATAGTCAGCTGGCTCCACGGTAGGACAGTGTGGCACTAAGAAGCACCAAGGAATTATGAATTCATTTAGTCCCTTTCCATCCATCTTCTCCATCTCTCTGCAACTCTTCCCATGCTTTGAGATCACAAGGACAAGGACAAGCTGGTCCGGGGCAGCCAGGGACCAGGCCCTGGCAGGACAAACCCAGAGCTCAGGCCACACAGCTCCTCCTGAGCTGGGATGTGTCTCTGCCCGTCCTGGCCTCCTTCCCCTCTTCTTCATTTCCAGCTCTCCTGGCCCAGTTGGAAAGGATTCCTGTCTCCTCCACCCAAAAGAAACAAGGCTGGCTGTGTGACCTTAGTCAAGTCAGGAACTCTTCTTTGCCTGTAAAACAAACACAGTAATACCAGGACTTTTAAGAAAATAAAACTAAAGGTAAACTATTACCCATTTTTATATCTGTTAAAGGTAAATACAGTGAGCTGCGGGTTTTTCTTCTTCTTCTTCTTCTTCTTCTTCTTCTTCTTCTTCTTCTTCTTCTTCTTCTTCTTCTTCTTTTTTCTTTTTGAGTATGAGGAAAAACTTTTTTTTTTAAATTTTAGCCATATGTGATGGTACTAGTAAGCCTAGCCACTCAAGAGTCAGAGCCAAGAGGATTTCTTAAGCCTAGCTCAAGACTAACCTGGGCAACAGAACCAGTCCTTGGTTCAAAATAATGTTTTACCAGACCTGGTGGCACATGCCTGTCATGCCAGCACTTAGGGAGCTGAGGCAGGAGGATCATCCCAAGTGCAAGGCCAGGAGTGGATGCACACTGAGTTCAAGGCCAGCCTGAACAACATAGTGAGACCCTGTCTCGAAAAATTTTTATTTTAACATTTGAGATAATTATTATCCCCTGATTGGCTTGGGAGCTATCCTAGGGGATTAGTAAAACACGTTTCTCAGTGTGTCTGGGTGGGAGACAGAAGTGAGATCATATATAGCCCCTCACCGCTTCCTCTCTGGTGCTGCTACCCTGCTCTGCCTCCCAGCTGTCCTGACCTGAGCAGCTGTGCTCTCCCATAGCTTCTGCCATGATGTTTCTGCC
The DNA here is from genome assembly GCA_004026965.1 of Petromus typicus. NCBI lineage: Eukaryota > Metazoa > Chordata > Mammalia > Rodentia > Petromuridae > Petromus > Petromus typicus. The sequence continues at coordinate 55,246 of PVIR01002468.1, read as the reverse complement.
TTGGGAGCCAGTCAAACATAGACTGAAACTTTTGAAACCGCAAATTGGGGCTGGGGATTTAGCTCAGTGGTTTCAACACCTGCCTTGCAAGTGCAAAGTCCCGAGTTCCATCTCTGATAACCACATACCACAATGCCAGGCATGGTGGCTCACGCCTGTAATCCCAGCACTTGGGAGGCAGAGGCAGGAGGGTTGCTGGGAGTCTGAGGCCCACCTGGGCTTCATCATGAGCTCAGGGCCAGCCTGAACTGCAAAGTGAGACCCTGTCTCAAAAAAACACAACCCATAAACCAAATAAACCATTTCCTCCTTTAAATTGTGGGTGTCAGGTACTTGGTCCCAGCAATGGGAAACTAATACCATGTTACACATATTTAAAAGTGTTTTTAGAGAACGGATGATGTATAACTCGGTGGGAGATGTCTTGCCTAACATATGAAGCCCTGGGTTTGATCCTAGCATGCCCCACCCCCACATACACGCAATGTTTTTACAGAAAGAATTATGTATCTAATAATATAAGAAAGCAAAAGCTTAAAAAATTAAGTTATACTCAGGGACTGACAGAAGTTAGTATTTAACATAAAAACCAGTAATGTGCCAGCAACACAGAAGGCTGAAAAGGGAGAACGGTGTATTTGAGCCACTCCAGGCAACTTAGTGAATGCTGTCTCAAAAAATGAAATAAGATAAAATCAAAATGGATATTTCCTGTACTATTTCTTGTGAAGATTGTTGTATGAGAGTTAATATTATTTTCACTGTATATGTATTCATTGTGAATTATTATCTCTCTCTTACAGATGAAGAAACTGAGGCTCAGGAAGGCTAAGGAGCTTACCAACATACATAGACAGTCAGTGGTGCAGCCAGCACTCATAGCTTTCCCTTAGCTTGTATCTCGTTGTCTCCTGGAAGCCTCATACGCGCATAGGTGGGGCTTCTTGGAGTGGCTGGATCTAGGATGTGTGAACATCAATTAAGGCTGTGTGACACCTGGATCAGTCCCCCAGGTGGTTTAGCATAGTTATGGGTGTGGCTAAATGAATTTACTGAAGAAAAAAGCCCCACCCTGTGTGTGGATTGCACCACTCATAGGTTTATGGCCTGGGTGGAATATAAAGGGACAGAGAGAGCCATCTCCCCACTTCCTGCCTGATCTGCCACTGACTGTTTCTCTTCACTCAGGGCCCTCTGCCACGCTGGAACTAGCACTGCAGACTGAAATCTCTACAAACTGAGCTCAAATAAAACTTTCCTCACTTAACTATGTGTACTGAGTATTTTGCCCCAGCAAGAAAGAGTTACTAAGACATTTCTTTCTACTACCTTCATTTTCTCAACAAAAATAAAAACATTTATTGTACACTAACTCATTCAATGGTCCTAAACCTGGCAGGTAGACATTTGTGACTCCTATTCAACAGACAACAAGAGGAGACACTAAGAAGCTCAAGATCACAGAGCTCCAGGCCACTGGCGGGCCACGAAGCCAGAATATGCACCCAGGTATGGCTGTTCTACCAACGGAACTAGGTGCTGCCGGCAGCTCAGGCACTCAGGCCTCACCTTCCAAGCCAGTGAGGAGTTTCAGGAGAAGCAGGCCCACGCTGCCCACCAGAACCTCCCTAGGACCTGCCACAGGCGACAGTGGGGCCACAGGGACGTCCTATTCCCCTTTGTTCCCACTCCCAGTCTTGCTACCACTTACAGCTCTCAGAAATGTCCAGCCCTTTCCTCTAGCTCTGCCAAGTCTGAAATGTATACCTTCAACTTTTCTTGTTTTTGACAAATGGCAAAAGTATCATGCTAAGGACTACTGTGTGTGTGTGTGTGTGTGTGTGTGTGTGTGTGTGTGTGTGTGTGCGTCCTTGTGAAATAAAATGACCCAGGTCGCCACACCCCAACTTCCAGTTGCATAACACTGGAAGAGGCGAGCTGCACAGGAACACCAGGAGGTGGCCACCACCTCCTACCCACTCACCCCATCCTGCCATGGGCCACACAGCAAACCCCTCTGTGGCCCAGTCCGTCTCACTTTCCTTCTGCAGGGAATTACTGCTGTGGCCTCAAACCCAACCTGTAAAATGTAACATTCCTGCCCACCTTCCAGCCTCATCACCCACAACTCCTTGGCACAAGCCCTGTTTTCCAGGCAAACCAGGTTCCCTGTTCATCTCAGCACATGTCTTTCATGTTTTCCTAACTCACTGTCTTTGCCCTCACAGCTCCTCCTCCACAAGTGGCCCCCCTTCTTCAAACCTGCCCATCCCTCAAACACCTACTTGAGACAAGCTCCTAACTGAGAACCTACTATGTGGTGGGAGGCACTGGGGATAAACAAACAAGTAAGGTAGGGAGAGTCTCTGCTCAGGAAACAGAAAGTAGTCACACCTGTGCAACTGGTGGGAGCCTTCCTGTTACCCCTCTGCTCATACACCCTGCCTGGTGCTACCACCACCACTGGCTGCACTGCCCACACCAAGCGGCCCTCAATAATCGTCTGTCCCTCCTCCTTTTCTTATGACCTGTGGAGAAATTCTTATAAACCTTTAACATCCTCGGCTGGTGGCCACCGCCTCCAAGGACCTTCCACAATCCTCTGTCCTTAAAACTCACCCTGCTGGTCAGGTGGGCTTCTCCATGGCACCCTGTTCTGAGTCTCACCGACTTATCACACTGACCCAGAGCCTGCAACCCCAGATCTTGTGGTCCAGTGGCTGTACAACAGCCATCAGGCCCAGGACTGCCACATCATGACAGGAGAAACCCTGGGGGGCACGTGCTCTGTCTATGCTGCTGATGTCCCTGAAGTGTCTCAGCGCTCACTGCACAGATCTAGACGTTTGTTCTGAGCAGAGTCTTTCCAAAAAAATGATCTTAACTGTTCTATTTGGCTCAAAGTGATTATCTCAGGTGATTTTTTTCCTGTCTTTTTCTGCACCTTGTACATGGCTGCGTGAGGTCTTGAGTTCAGCCCCTGGCAAGGCAAAAAGTTGTTATCATCATCATCATCTTTCCATATATGGCCTCCAAAATTGATCAGGAATTGGGAAGATAAAAAATCTTAATTAATGACAATTATCACACATAATGTATAACACCAGAAAAATTAACGGAGGAAAGGGCCAAATCAGTATAAAGTACTGTTCAGAAAGAGAACATGATAAAGGAAGCAAAAGCTAAATCAAATTTTGTAACTGCAACTGGCTCTAAGGAGGGGAAAGTATTACACAAAAATAATGAAGCCAGATGCAATTCTATCTAAGTTCTTGACTAAATAATTCAGATTTCCAGGGGTATTAGCTCCCCAGAAGTAGCAGCTGCTCAATCGGTTTTTAAAAAGGATATTCAGGTATCTAAGCTGGTGGGAAATAGGAGAATCTTGCTACCGAGTCAAGTGCCAGCCTAGTTCCCAAGGTAGAGGGTTACCTGGCTTTACTCTCCTGCACACTCCTTGGAAAACTGCACAGTTGCAGCTCGGTGCATCTGTGCACAGGTTAAACATCTACTAGGACGAGGATCTGCCCTGCTCAACTGACTGTTAGAGCCACCACGCCAGGTGGCAGAGGACTTGCTGTCACCACCACAGAAGGATGGTTGTTGGAGTGCAGCGATTTACCATTGTGGACTTGCACTTGGATCATGCCCAAGTCCATATCTACCACGGGAAATGTTCAGGGCTCCTCCAACACACATGAGACTGATGGTGCAGGTGTCAAGGAAGAGCAGAGCACATCTAGAAGGCTTCCTAGGAGATGGGAGGAATCTCTCCTAGTATAGCTTCCAGCCAGGCACCTGCCCAAGAGCCTATCACTCTACAGAGGTGAATCCAATATCCATAGACCCATAATTGGGAGAGAAGAAGGACCACTACTGATGGCATTAAGAAAGAAGTTCTTGTGCTGGATAGAAAGTTACAGAGCATCGCAATTATCATTAACTACTATCACCGATACTGGCTTGAGGAGGAGCAAAGAATTCACTGCACCTTTGTAATAGAAGGAATTACTCTGGTGAACAAATAACTAAACTCTGTGGCACTGGGTTGCCAAAAACTTGATCTCTTCAAACTCACTAGTGACCTTCTTCCTTAACTGGGTCTGATTGGGAAACACTGAACATGGTGCAAGAGGAGCCAGCAATAAATCAGTGTGCATCGATCAGCTTTCCGTGACTGTAACAAATATCTTAAATCATCAACTCCTATGCAGAAAAGCTTTATTTTGGCTCTAGGTTTAGAGGTTCCAGTCCCTGGTTAGTTGGCCCTGTTGTTCTGGGCATGCTGTAAGGCAGCATATGGTGAACAGAATTGCCCAGCTCATGGCCAGATTGTAGAAAAGAGAGAAAGAAGGAGAAGGGGTACCACCATCCCCTTCAATGCTACACCCATGACCCAAAGGCCTCCCACACCACCCCCTTCTCTCAGTTTCCACCACTTCCAAATAGCATCAAGCTGAGAGCTATGCCTTGAACACATGGGCCTTTGAGGGGTGTTTCAGATCCAAACGAAAGTACAGTGCAGTCTAAGATCTCTGTAGAAAAATCTTGCCATAACTCACCACTAAAATGTAGGAAAAGACACTTGCTTACTAAGTGATTGAATATCCAGCTCTTCTGATTAAAAGTCAACACCTCTGTGGCCTCTGTGGGTACAGCTCACACGGTGATCAAAATACCAGTGCATGTGATACATGCAGCCCTCTCTCACCAAATTCAATGAAATCTCAAGAGTGGATGGTAGATGGAACAAGATCTTAATGCTTATGGAAGCTAAGTGGTGAGTAGATCAGTAGTTCATTGTACTGTTCTCACTATGTCTATGCATGTATGAAAATGTTCATGTGAAAATAATATCAACAAGTATTTTCAAAAGTTCAGGAATACTCCTCCTACTCTTAAGACATTGTTAAGTCTTTGAGACATAAGCCATCATGGCTGACACTAGATTTAAAACTATCCTCTTTGTAGTATATGCAAAATAAAGATTACTATGTGACAGAAAGAAGTTGTGGGAGAAGAGGAGAGAAAAGGGAAGCAGGAGGGCACAGCAGCGGGATGTGATCTTGCCTGAGAGATGCACCAGGTCCCCTCCCTGTGCTGTCACGGTCCAGCTGTGGGACTTGGGAGGTATACGCTGCTGTCTGTGCAATATCCATTTTTCTAAAATTAGAACAGTCTCCCCACAGGCTTGTTTAGAAGCTGTAATTGCATATAACAGATATTTGGAACTTGGCACATAGTAGGCTTTCAAGAGATCTTGACTGTACGTTATAAATATCTGTACTTACAAAATAGATATACTTGGGAGAGTCCTTGCTTTACAAAAGAATTCACCACAGGGTCCCTTTAAGCCTCCAGCCTGGTGAGTGCACTTTAAACGGGATTGAGTCTGCAGAAATCCATTTACACATGACTTTTCAAAAAACGAAGCCAAGGCGCTAATGAAGGCAGGCGGGTCTCCAGCGAGAGCTCCCCGGGCACATGCTCTCAGCCTCAGATCCTGTCCAGCAGGATTCTCTCAAAGACTGGAGACTAAAAACATCTTCTCTGAAAACCCACAAAGACTCACTGGCTGCCCTCTGGGAAGTCTTTTTTCCCTGCATATTTGGGAGAGCTGTGGTGTCTTCAGCGATGGGTCCAGGCTTATGAGACAATAGCAATAACATTTAGCTGACAACATTAGCTAACATTTATTGAGGGCTTCCTATGTGCGAGGTGCTGAGTTAATTCCCACGCATTATCCTGTGTGAGGCACCAGAAGCCAGCACACGTATAACCCCAGCAAGTGCTTCAGATGAAATAAGCTCCTGTATTCCTCATCAAAGTCTCACACCTCGGCACCTTTGTTACTGTTTTTCAAATAAGAAAACTGAGGCACAGGAAAGATAAGTCATTTGCCCAAGGTTACCCAACTATACATGATGGGTTCTTTAAAATATCGCAGCCCTACAGCACCGCGCTGGGCCTCCCCTCCCCCGCCTCCCTCAGCAGAGACAAGACTGCAAGCAGAGGGTCCCTGCGGAAGGCGCCGCCCCTCCCTCTGTCCTTCCCTGTCTCACTCAGCCCTCTACAAGCTGTTGTCAATTGCACTAAAGTATTTACAGCAACCAGCGACCGCTGACACCTCTGCCCACGTGGGCTATAATTTGATGCTCAAGTTGTTAAACAGCCGCTTTCGAGCGCCGCACTCTCCATACATGAGTGTCTCTCCCAAGAGCCAGGCTGGCTGTCACTCCACGGCTCCTAACGCCTGCACACTTCTCTGTGGGCCCCAGGCATGTGCATGTGTGTACAGATGCCAGACACACCATCGCCCACTGACGGTGCCACACACAGCTACCATCACAAAACCACCCCGGTTCTGTGCTGAGCACACACCCGCCAACCCACAGACATGCAGCCTCAGCCCATCACGCACCTCCAGACACCAACGCACAAGACAGTGGGAAGAGAACAGCTGGGGACGCTGTGTAAAGCCATGCTCACCAGTAAGTGCACTGACGACTGGTAATTAATGCCCATCGTGAATATATTTCCAGGAAATATGCTCTCCCCTACATAATAATGTGTCAGAAAATTGTTTACCTACTTGACTCTGCATTAGGATAACCAGACAAATACTCCACATATTTTTCCACGTACTGGTGTTAAGTGAGCTGTCACCGAATGTGTTTATACCTGTATGTGCTTCCATGCTGGTCACCTATCTAAACCCCTGAGGGCAGCATCACATGGTGGGCTGTGTGTGGCACTGGATGAGGTGGAGGGTGGCCATATCTGTCTGTGTGTCTGTGTGTGTAAAGCAGGCTCAGCCCTTGGACTCTGCTGCCAGCCCTCTCCCCAGGGACTTGTTGCAGCATTCCCAGGGATACCTTGTGCATAACAATATAAGAGCAAACACATCCCCAATCCCAGAAAGTCAATCTCCACACACCCCATTAATGTAGTAATGGAAGTGCTTCTGAAAGAGAAAGGGGCTGGGAGGGGGCAAGGACCAGGCTGGCAAAGAAGGAACCCACGCATCCACCACAGAGTACCTTAGAGCACATGTGCTCACCAATAGTCTCCATGAAAACTTGGATGCTTGGGAAGATGGCTTGGACCCTATTGTGAAGAGCCATTGAAAAGGTCATAAGACCACATTTTTAGAAGAAAGGAACAGAGCTAATTAATCGAGAAAATGCCTCCTCTTGATACGGATGTACTGGATTATTGCAGTCTTCCAATCTGCAGCAGACTTGTGGAAATTATTGACCATAGTAATAGAGAGTTCCTTACCCACCCTGCCTTGGTTGTAGAGCAGGTATTGTGTGACCACATGGAAGAGACCAAGGTCTGTTTAAAGCAAGCACAGAAGAAGGGTCAGTTACAACATAAATTCCTCAAGTAAATGGAAACTAAGAGAAATTCTCACAATGCAGAGGGAAAAGCCAAAGAAATTGGGCCAGGAATTTAGCTATGTGGTTCCAGCACGTGCCTTGAAAGTGCAAGGGCCCAGGTTCGATTCCCAGTAACCACATAAAAAAATGCCAAGCATGGTGACTCACGCCCACCAGCAACTGGTACCACATACCACAATGCATGGTATGGTGGCTCATGCCTATAATCCCAGCACTCTTGGGAGGCAGAGACAGGAGGATTTTGGAGAGTTTGAGGCTAGCCTGGGTTACATAGTGAGCTCAGGACCAGCCTGAACTCCAAAACAAGACCCTGTCTCAAAAAAAAAGAAGAAAGAAAGAAATTAAGATGAGGAAAGAAGAGAAAAAGAAATGTAGAGGTCCTGTCCAGGGACAGGATACAACCTATGAAACACAGTATAAAGAAAATTAAACTGAACAATAATTATGGAACTAATTGAAGAAAACTTTCCAGAGTTGAAGAACAAAGTAGATTTGCAAATGAAGGAGGTTCACGGGATACCTTTAAAATTTAATGAAAAAGCAACACCTAAGCATAGCCTTGTGACTGTTCTTTTGGGGTTTTTGTTTTTGTTTTTCAGAAAGGCTCTCACTTTGTAGTTCAAGCTGATCCTAAATTTACATATACCCCAGGCTGGCCTCAAACTCACAGCAATTCTCCTGCCTCTTCCTCCTAGGTGCTAGGATTACAGACATGAGTCACTATGCCCGGCATTGTCATATGTGGTACCAGGGATCGAACTCATGGTTCGATCAGACATGGCCACCCTCCACCTCACCCATGCACTTGCCAGGTAGGTGCCAGAACCATTGAACTAAGCCCCTGGCCCAAGACTTGTGACTTTTAAATTTCAAGCACAAAGAAAAAATTTTGCAAGTATCCAGACAAAGAAAGCAGGTCACCTGCTAAGGGGCAAAAGTTAGACTGACCAGAGATTTTCCTCTTACAATCCTACATACCCAAAGACAATGGAACAACATTTACAGTTTTAAGGAAAAATAGTTTGTTTTTGGTTTTTTTGGTTTTATTGTTGTTGATGTTGTTGTCATTGTTGTTTCGGATGATGAGGATCAAAATCAGGACCTTACACTCATTAGGCAGATGTGGCACCACTGAGCTATATCCCCAGTCCAGGAAGATAAGTTTGAACCAACAGGCATATGCCCTTCCAAGTTTGTATTTGTATATGAAAGTAATTGGAAGACATTCTTAAATACTAGAGGGTGAAGAAAGTGTGTCAACCCAGAACCTTCTCTGAAACTTTGTTGAATGATTTATTGCAGCCAATAGAAAAATTAAATAGAATAGGGAGATAGTTGTTCGGATGACTTAATGACTTAAGTTAGTTAAGGATATGAAGTCTAAAGCTGTTATACATAAGGTAAACCTAAATGCAGAATAAATTTATAAGCTGGATCTAAAATTTTCAAGTTTATGTAGTTTTAAACTGTCAAAATGCACACCAAACATTCAGTGTAAATAAATACTATTTTATTTTTACCATGTAATATAAAGACAGATGTTAAGCCAAATATATGTTAAATAGAAAACAAAAGTAATCACTATGAAGACAGCCAGAACACTGAGAGGTGATCTGTTAGGGTCTGAGAAGGATGCAGATCTCAAGTCCCTTTAAGTCCCTTCTGGGTCCCTCGGTCTGTAAGGATAGGGATGAGAGTCAGCCCCTTCTACTGGGCTGAAGAGGGGACTCTTCAGTCCCTCCACAGTGCCGGGTACAGAGCAGCCAGCTGAGAAGGAGCCTCACGGAGCTGCTTCCTGTGGGGGTTTGAGCCGGCAGCACACAGACTCTCAGCCCAGGGATAGGCCAGAAAGAGAAACCAGGAGAAGCAAGGGAGAGGGTAAAATGGAGGAGAGGAAGGACGGCCCAGTAGGATAGATGGGAAGACAGGCAGAGACCCAAGGAGGCCAGAGAGCACGGCAGAGAGAAAGGACAGAAGCTGCCTCTTGGAGCAGAGCTGCGGAGCTGTGGCCAGAAGGGATCAGAGAGAGGACTCCAGACCAGGAGCTTCTCTTGAAGCTGTAGCGAGCCACGTGGGCAGCAGCCCAGTCCTCTGATGTCAAACAGCTGCAAGTCCTGAAGGAGATACCCTCGGTCCCAGACTGGCAGAGCAGGGGAGAGGGCTCAGCAGAGAAGGAAAGGAAACCTGAGGGGGCGGGGCGGGGCGGGGTCACCTGGACTCGGATTCTGAAGCTCAGGGTTCCAGTCTGGATGCTGCTGTTGACGACGTGATGCTGCAGCGGCCAGGGTCTCGAGGCACAGTGAGCTCCGGACACGTCCTCAGTGGAGGAGTGTCTTAGCCATGTCTGGGAGCCTCACTGGTCCAGACCAGGGCAGAAGTCCCATGCTCAGCCACTGCCAGCGTGGAGATGTCACCATCACTGCTCTCTATGCACATGTGTACGTCTTGCCTCGTCCCACACTGAGCCTGAGTGGCCTGAGAGAGGAGACTCCTAGATGGGCAGATGGATGGATGGTAGAATGAGAACAGAGGCAAGGGGAGGGTAAAAGACCTCCGGGACAGGAGGCCATTTATCCAGACTGTGAGCATTTACTCACTAAGCGCCTACCACGTGGCGGTTCTGTCTAGGTCAACTTGTGTTCTGATCAGTCCGGTGTCTCTGCTCACAGTAGAGCTTCAGCAAATGGAAACTTACTCCACTGCTTTCTGCATGTTTGCGGGAGCCTCCTTCATACACTCACATGCCTCCATTCTAAAAGAAGGCTCACTCCTGGAGGAATCTTTTGAAGAGAAAGGGGCAGATGGAAGGGGTATGGATCCTGGGATCCCACAGCTTCGGATCAAGGCTTTTCTGAGTGACCTCTCTGCAGAAGTGGGACGGGCTGGGAGGTGAGGAGCAAAAGAGAAGAGAAGTGTATTTGAATCTAGGAATCACTCAGCAGAGGCTGGAGCCCAGGCGTTTCTGTGCATCCAGCTGGACTTGATGGCTTGAAATAACGGACTCTCTGGGTCTTCCTCTCTCTGCTTTCCAGAAGTGGACAGGATGACTCTGTGTTGCCCAGCAAAGCTAGACACAATCCCTCAGTGGGAGCTCTACACACTGAATGGAACAGAGACTCAAACTGTGATGATCGAGCTGTCAAACTGTCAACAATGCACATCCCTTTCCTCCTGCAGGCACCACCAAACTGCACTTCCCAGGCGCCAGGGGACTAGGCCTGCCCAAGAAGCATGGTCAGAAGGCGACTGCCACCTATAGACCTGGCCTTCCCCCAGTATTCTCTCTCTCCCTCCTCTAGCTAGCCGGCTAGAGGACCCAGTGGATGATGCCAAAGACCCAGAAGTCAGGTCCACAACACCCGCTGTTTTATCTTTACCTTCACAAATCTCTAAACTGAGACTCAGCAGTCTATTCCATTACAATGGAAGGTAACCAACCACAGATACCCACAATTTTGCCACCCTTAGAAATTACACGTATTGATTACATGGCATGTTAAATTATTACAGAAATATCAAAAGCCCATTGAGGCTAAAAAAATTGATATTGCACTGCTATTCACATTACTATATTTTACTTAACTTTTATATTATTAAATCACAAATGTATTCGGTTAGTTTACAGCAAGTATATAAATGTTTAAAATATTTTGATATTTTAATTTCAATATAATGGTCTCATTTGTTGTCTAGTAAATTTGATTTCATGTATTTAAAAATTTCTCCAAAAGATTAAAAATAAAAATTCTGCTAGCTGTGGCAAGATGTGGTGCTGCATGCCTGTAACCTCAGCACTTGACGGGCTGAGGCAGGAGGATCACGTTGAGTTCAAGTCAGCAATCAAGCTATGTAAAAAAGAATCATTGAACAAGCACCGCAAGTTCAAGGTTAGCCTGAACTATGTAATAGTGAGATCTTGTCTCCAAAAACTAAACGTCTTTATTCTTAGGGGTCCATGCTTTGCCAGAGTCATCTGTGGCATCAAAAAAAGAGCTGCCACCATCAAACTGCAAGCCTCCCGAGGGAAGAAAGTTGGATACACTCCTTCTTGTCCCCCGACCTACTACAAGTTGCCATGAGCTTAGTACAGGGAAGCTTTCTGTGTTTGCTACATGGAATCCCGGGTCTGTCTGTTTGATCACTCTACCCAGGGCATCTAGAGTATGTATGTTTAAGGAAAATATAGTATGTGATCCAAATTTCTAAAAAATGTACAAGCGCTTACCCCCTCTGGGGCCTCTATTTCCCTGCTTTGAACTATTTCCAGGCCAGGCTGGATTTCCTACCAATGCATATTGTCCTCCAGGTCTCTGGGAAGTAGTCCCTCCTTGTGCTCATTTTGCTTTCCACAGTTTCAATTACTAGTAGTCTCTGTGGTCCAATGATATTAAATGTCAAATGCCAGAAATAACAATTCATAAGTTGTAAATAGCTTTTATTACAGTATATTGTTATAATTGTTCTATTTTAGTATTACTTATTGCTGTTAGTCTCATTGTGTTTGGAAGCTAAACTCTGTCATAAGTATGTATATATAGGAAAAAACAACATATGTAGTATCTGGTACTACTGGCACTCTGGACATGCCCGGCAGGTCCTGGGACAACACCCCTATGGATAAGAGAGCCACTGCTAGAGTTCAGGCAGTCAGACAAGACTAGAAGTCAGGAAGGGGTTAAAAACAAGATGAGTCCTCTCCAACCCTGGTAAATGACACATCCTCCAGGGTCCCAGGCTGAGTCAACCCCTTTGTCCCACACCCTTGAAAGCCACACCCTCTGCCCACCCCTCCCTTCTTCTTCCACCTCACCCTACCCCCAACAAGCACTTGGAGCCTTTTCCTGTTGGCAGGATCTCTTGTCCCCTCTACAGAGCTTGGAGAGGAGGGCTTGGCCTCCCCCCAACACCCACTCCCACACACAGCTGCCACTCAGGAACTAGAGGATGGCAGGGGCAGCTCCCTGATCCCTCTTTCAAAGCACAACTCCATGCTCCTTTTGTCTCCAGGACAGAAGGCACTGAGCTGAGTAAAGGCCTTGCTTTCCCCTCAGGTTATCTTGCAACACTGGGGCTCCAATCCCAACCGTGTCCTCAATATTCTGTTCTCTCTGCCTCTCCTACACACTGAGCACTGAGACCACGGTGGCTCTGTGAAGAGGCACACTTCTGATTAACACTGACTCCACTCGCCTTCGAGCCACACTACACCTTCTGGAGGCTTCAGCTATGAGCTGGAACTGATGCATCCAATTCAGTTCTTGCCCTCAGGAGTTCCCAGCCTGGTAAAGGAGGTGGAGCAGGAAGCAGAAAATAATACATCTGAATTAATTCTTTAAAGACATTAGGAGTAGCTGGACACTGGCATAGTCTCATAGCTTCAGGTACTCAGAGGCTTAGGCAGGAAGAATGCAAGTTTAGGGCAGGGGATTTAGTTCAGTGGTTCCAGCGCCTGCCTTGCAAACACAAGGTCCCAAGTTCGATCCCAGTAACCACATACCACAATACCAAGTGTGGTGACTCATACCTACTAGCAATCAGTACCACATACCACAGTGCCAGGTGTGGTGGCTCACTCCTGCAATCCCAGCCCTGGGAGGCAGAGGCAGGAAGATTGCTGTGAGTTTAAGGCTTGCCGCGGCTACATAGTGAGTTCAGGGACAGCCTGAACTACAAAGTGAGACCCTGTCTCCAAATAAATTAATAAATAATAAAAATATAAAAATTAATTTTTTTAAAGTGCAAGTTTAAAGCCAACCTGGGCAATTTACCAAGACTCTGTCTCAAAATAAAAAATAATGTTAAAAGTCTGAGAGTTAGTACAGTGGCAGAGTGCTTGCCTACAATAAGAGAACACCAAAAGAAAGTAAATTAAAAATTAAAGTGTTAAAGGCCTTAAGAGTCCTGGGACAGGATCTAATTCTATGCTGGGGGCACTGGGTAGGTAAACAGCAGAAAGGAAGAGAAGAAGCAATCAAGCTATGTAAAAAAGAATCATTGACTCTTAGACTCATTAAAGGGCCAACTCAGATTCCTAGAATTTAATCAACTATTTATTGTGCTAAACACTATCCTGGGTAAAGTGATCTCAGAACTGAAGCAACTTCATGTCCCAGAGCTGGCCTGGCTTCTATACACTGCTTGTGAGGAGTCGGCTGCCCCTTCCACCTTGGAGGACCTGGAAAGAGGGAAAAGGGTCTGAAGACACTCTGGGCGTCAGAATGAAGACCGAGTCTGTCTTGCTGAGCTCAGCAGGGCTCCTCTGCTGGATGCTCTCCGGACAGAGCATGCTCCTCCAGGAGGGACTCATGCTGCTCTCTGCAGTGGCGCTGACTGGTCACCCCAGGGCTGAGAGCTCTGTTGAGTGACATCAGACAGGAAGGAGTCTGGGGTGAAGGTGCGCACATACATGCACACGCACACACACACACAGTCACACGCGTACACACATACACACGCACACATACACACGTTCAAGTCTATCAGATTTGGAGAGTGAACTCTGCCCTAAATTAAATCCTTCAGCTATTCTCTTCAGAAGCCCGGAGATTTCTTCCTTCAGAGTCTACACCATGGTGTTAATGATATATGAATTTGTGTGCTTCTTCTCTCCATTAGACTGTCACCAGCCTAAAGCCATCCTTGTACCTTCAGTGCAGGGTGGAGGGCCAGCCAGAGTGGCCGTAGGGCTATTGTAGCTGGGCACGCTGGAGAACACTAACTTCAGCACTCTGGAAGGCTGAGGAAAGGAGATCCAAAGTTTGACCTTAGCCTAGGCAACTGAGCAAGACCTTCTCTCAAATTAAAAACAAAAAAATTAAAAGTGTAGGAGGGGAGCAGCTGGGTACTTAGCTCAGGGGGAAGTTACGGGGTTCCATACCCAATACTCAAGGGGGGGCAAATGCTGTCGAAATAAACTGAGACTGCTGGGTGGACATGGGAGGACACTGCAGGAGACAGGGCGGCCCGCAGACGGTTTGTTTCATTTTCAGGGCGATGGAGCCTAAGGAAGGAAGAAGCCAGGAAAAACTGCAGCTGTTGTATCTGTGGATAAGGATGACTCGCAGCAAGGCTGCCACTGGCGCAGGAACGTAGGCACGAAAGGCACTTATAGTCCCGGCCCCCGCGATGCTCTCCTGTGGTATCAGTCCCTCCCCACACCCTTCTGAAGGTCGCAGGCTCCTTTGTCCTGGAGCTGTAGGGTGCGCCTGGCCAGGTAGCCTTGTCTCCATCCAGATGTCCTAGAACTTCCTGAAAGGGCAGGAAGGGAAAGGTGTACCCCAGAGACCAACCTGGGAGTGGGGCGGGGCAGACTCGCTGAGCTTGAGCTGGGCAGGCAGGTAAGGTGGGCAGGGCGGGCCTTGAGATTCAGGACACGTAGCAGTCCGGTAGCTCAAGCACCTCAGCGCGGGATCTGCCCAGTATCACCCCTGGGAGGGCCAGGGCAGGCCCTCTCAGAGCACAGGTCTCCACGCTGGCTACAGGGTCCTCCCGCTTTAGCTCAGGTCGGCTGGTTTGGAACGAGGTCAGATGGGCTTCCGGAGCCAGCCTGCAGCGTCAGCTCAAGCCTGAGGCGTGGCAGGGTCACCTCGGTTAGCACGGGGTCACTCTAAGCGCAGGATTGGTAAACCCTGCTCTGCGCAAGGTAAACTCGGGAGACTTTGGGGTCAGCGGCGCCCCCAGGTGGCTGGACCAGCCGGCGCTCGCACTGGCGTGTCCCGGAGGGTTTCGGGAACCTGGGTTCTGAGATCTGCCTCCACCCTCGCTGTTCTACTAGCCCTAGGAGCTTCCCCACTCCTGCTTGTCAATACCCCTCGCACGCGTATCTGGGACTTCTGTTGCTTATAGAATACAACAGGGGTGTCCGAGCGCATCTGAAACCCAGAACCCCAGAGGTAGAGAGAGGAGAAATCTGGCCACAGCTCCCACGGAAGCTACGGCAGAGGTGACTCTGCCCTCTAGCTCCTCCTATTCTCCAGGTTCCTGCCACTCCGCCCATTTGTCTCTGAGATCCGCTGAGGTCCGCGCTGCCCCCCTCCGCCCCACACAACCTAAAATGTTCAAGTGTGGTCTTGGCGGGGACTTTGGAGAAGGAGCATGGCCACCACTCCTGCCCGCTTAGGTCTGAAAAGACTTTCCCACCCCACCCCACCCCCACCCCGCCCCGCACGCTGCAGATCCCAGTTTCCCAGCGGCCAGTCCGGTTCCTCCAACCTTGGCGTCCTGGCTGGACTTTAAAAAAGAAGGGAGAAGGCCTAACGGACAGAGATGAAAGGGGCCCAGGATAAGGCTCCCTTAATTTTTCGTCACTGTTTTCCACAGACTAATGCTATCACAGACGCTACCATAGACAACGGCTAGGGCTGAGCCCGCTGCGGGCCCTGGCCTCATCCACAGACCCTCCTCCACAGAAAAGGCAGCACAACCCCGCCCACTAACACCCGGCTGCCCTTGGAGGACTCTAGCTGAGGAAGCCCTCAAATCCAGGAAGGAAGGAGCCATCGTCTGGCCTGTGGGCACCAGCGGTGGAAGCCCAGCTGTCTGGGCTGTATTTGCAAAGTCCAGCACAGACCCATCGGCCCTCACTGGCCAGCGGCAGAGAGCTGGGGACAGAGAACGAATTCTTGAGCACACTTGAGGGAGGAGCTGGCAGGTGGTCACCAAACCCAGTGACGTCCAGTACAGGTTCATTTATTCCAGCTTCACTTCTCACGAGAAATGGAGGCCCAGTGAGGAGGGGAAGTACTAAAATCAATATTCTAGCTAGAATCAGGAATGCTTTCCTCTCTATCCCAAATATTAGACAATTTTCACTGCAGGTGCTAGGAAGACCTAGAAGGAAGGAGAAAGAGAAACTAAAACCTAGTATCTCCCAGGAGTAAGCACAAGTCAGAATCCCTAATACTACACTTGCATGTACACACACACACACACACACACACACACACACACACACACACACCCCTGCAGCCCCACCAGCACATCTGACCCAGCAAAGAATGGCTACAGCCAGGCCAGCCCTCGGCCTGAACCAAATTTTCTTCCTTTATTCTTCACTTTGTGAAAGACTGGGAGTTGGCTTGGGCACAGGAAGCAAGCAAGGCTTGGAGCAGCCAGGTGGGCCAGCTGTAGGACAGATCCTCTATGTACTTGACCAAGCAGAAAGAAAGGGAAGTCAGAGCCTGGGAAAATCTAAAGGGAAAGGGGAAATTAGCTGGCAAATTTTGACCATCCCTTGTACCACACACACACATACACACACACACACACACACACACACAGCCTTCCTGCCTCTGAGCAGGTTGCTGGTGCCAGACCTCCTGTGCTGGCTGGGGTTGAGTGAAGGATCTGACAGGCTCCCCAGGCCCTGAACCGGGCAGAGCAGAGCCCCAGGCACTCTCGCCAGCCTCTGCTCCTCCTTCCTTCCACTAGCACCTCACTCACCTAACCCCAATGTCGCGCCCTGATTTACCCACATAATTATTCTATCGTAGCGATCTCAATTTTCTTCCTGGCTTTCCAGTGGGAAGAGAGATTCACAAGCACAGACAGCCCAGTGACATCTGAGGTTTCCCTAGAGTTAAAGGCAGATGCTGGGGTTGGAGTTTTCTCAGCATATCTGAATGAATGCCTCATCTGTGTCTGTGTGGGTGCACAAAGATTGCAGGGCCTGAGTAGATCCCACATCCTGCTGGGAAGCC
The DNA here is from genome assembly GCA_004026965.1 of Petromus typicus. Taxonomy (NCBI): domain Eukaryota; kingdom Metazoa; phylum Chordata; class Mammalia; order Rodentia; family Petromuridae; genus Petromus; species Petromus typicus. The sequence continues at coordinate 38,145 of PVIR01002468.1, read as the reverse complement.
CTGGGCCAAGGTCCTTCTCTAGACCTTCCTCCCTGGGCAGACAGTGTTGGCCCTGGCTACCCTGCAAACTCTGGAGGTACCGGCCTCTTCTGCACCTGCATCTGTGGTGCAGGAGAATAGTTTCCTGGAAAGGAAAGGCTCCAAAGCCACCTAGGACTACTTGGCAAGTCCCTCTGTGCTGGCTGGAGGAGAGGAGGCTAACAGTAAGTATCAGGCAAGAGAGGGGCCAGGGAACAGACAATAGGGCCTCTTGGATAACCTGAACAGGACAGCGAGGGCAGGCTGTAAGCACTGGACACTGTGGGGAAAGAAAAGGCAGGCGCTCAGGCCACTCCCCGGCCGGGCCAGTCACCCCACCTCAGCAGTGTCATTTCACCTTGTACCTTCATTGGGAAGGAGGCCAGAAGAGGACAGACATCAGTCTCCACCAATAAAAGAAAAGGTTGGAAATGGGTGTGTGTGTGTGTGTGTGTGTGTGTGTGTGTGTGTGTGTGTGTGTCTGTGTGTCTGTGTCTGTGTCTGTGTTTCAGTCCTCCCTAATCCTGCAGGGACCCATTCCTAACTTTCCCACCCCAATCTTCTCCACCCATATCGTCCTAGTCTCTGCCAGAACCACCCAGGGAGATTCCACACTCACAGACTTACACTGATACAGCAGCCCCTCACAAACACACACATCAGCACACACGTAATCATTTACAAACATCCACCCTGGGGTGTAGCTCAGTGATAGAAAAACTGCCTAGCATGGATAAGTTGGGTTCAATTCTCAGCACCACAGAAATAAAATAGAACAGCTTACCACTGAGCAGTCACCTGTGCACAGACAGACCCATCCCCCTCTCCCACGAAAACATCAACTCAGTCGGTATGCCACGTATGAGAAAAGCACATTCACATCTACCCGCTATGGCGCCTGCCCGGAGAATGATAAAGAGATTCCTTAACCCTGAAAACACTAGATTTCTTTTTTAGTCAAATATGGCAATAATCACTTCTTTAGCTTTTCCTAGGGTTAGCTCTGGGGTTGGGTTGCTTGCAGTGATTCAAGGCAGGAGTTTGCTGCTGCACCTCCTGGACAGTGCCTAGTGAGTACGTGCTCAATGAGCAAGGGAGGGGAAGGCCAGCAACGGAGGCAGAGTAGGGAAGGTGCGGACCAGGTAGGAGAGCCATTTCCAGGCTGGGCGAACCAGCTCCTGGTGTTGGATCAGGTCACTCCTCAGACCAGAAAACTCTTCCTGACTGTAGTCTTATACTCTTCAGATGGTCAGCAAAGGGATTAAGGGGCCCCGGACGAGGGATGCGCAGATCAGAAGCCAGAGAAGCCGCTTAAGGGAACAGAACCCAGAAGCAGCTTCGCAGTCCGTCTCCCCCAACGCTTTGGCTGGGCAGAGACCCGCACGTTTGCAAAGGCGCGATAGGAGCGATTGCGGCCCGCTAGGAGCGATTGCAGCCGGCCAGGAGCGATTGTGGCCCGCCGGGACCCACACAGCTCGGCGGGCCGGAAGCACAACTAGCCCATCGCAGTCGCCAAGGCTGGGATCTGAATCTGAGAGCACTGGTCGTCCTGGCTCTCGGCTGCTCTTCCCAGCTCCTCAACTGACCCACCGTGGGCCCTGGCTCGGTCCTCTCGGCTCAGAAGCCGAGGCGGAGCTGTCTGGTCCAGCGACCCCTCCGACTCCCCGACCTGAGGCAACCTCTTTGGGATGATCAGTGAGGAGCAGACCCAGCCCAGGAAGACGGGGACATCTGCGGGGAACTGGAAACAGACTCGCACCTACATGAGGGCCCAGAAGAGGCAGCGGGAGGGAAGCTCGGCTTCCAAGACTCCCCACTCCGAGGAGACCCCGCATATTCGCAAGTGAAGAGATGTGACAGCCTTGCTGGGAAGTCCGAGAGGCGCCAACACCTGCTGGAGATGGGGACGTGCAATGACTGTCCTATGCACGCGGCGACAAAGGAACAATTCCTGAACCCCAGACACACACACACACACACACACACACACACACACACACACACACGAGGGCACTGTCCACGCAAATAACTTGCAAATACACTTTGTAGGTCAGCAATAATTTTTAGTAATCGAAGGAGTGAATTTAAACTTTTTGTGCCTGCAATAATTCGCTGTTTTCAGACCTATAATCCGTGCCCTTAGATTTCCAAAGATACAATTGCCCGCACAGGCAGAAATGTGTCCTAGGCAAGACCAAACTAAGGCGATTTTCTAACTTCTAAGCGAAACTGAGCACGAACTTTTGAATATCAGGTTTGGGTGGCGACCATGCAAGACCTCGGGACGAGGACTGCACGCACCTTTCCGAGCCTCCGGGGCGGGGCTGGTGCGCACCCCGGGGTCAGCCGGGGTTGACGCGGGTCCTGGAGTACCTGGGCGGGGGCAGAAGCAGCGGTGAAGATGGGGTCTCTATGGCCCCGGGACAGAGGCGTGTCGGGGAGGAGGCTGGCGAGGGGAGGAGGCCCTGCCGCGTGGACCAACGGAAAGTCGCGACTGGGCGCGGTTTCCGCCTGGAGCCCGCGTGGAACGAAAACACAGCGTTTCGCAAGGCCCCGAGGCTCAGGGCAGGGAACCTGGTGAGAGTCGGAAAGCACCCGAGGGCGTCAGCGCGAAGATCAGCCGCCCGGCGCAGTAGAGGAGGCCGTCCGTCCCCTCCGGCCGGAGCGGCGCTGCCTCCCCCGCGGCCGCAGCTCCCGGCGGCAGCGCCCGCTCCGCTGCGGAAGGAGGCGGTGCCGCTCCGCCCCGCGCCGCGCCGCGCCCACCGGCCCGCGCACAAAGTCGTTCCCAAGCCTGGAGCTGGGAACCTGTTCTCGCAACTCTTTTCTCCTCGGATGCGCTTCTACGCAGACTTTAAAAAAAAAAAAAAGGCAGGGTAATTCCGCTCCAAAAGTCCAGCCAAATACTCCGAGAGCTTGGGAGGCTGGCTATCCTGCCAGACCACTGCCCAGCTCTACTTCTCTGTCAGACCTCTCCAGAACCCCAAAGTGCCAGCCTCAGGAACAGACGTGGGCTGGGTCTCCTCTTTCGGCTTGGCCCTTCCTTAGCGTAATAATCTAGGCACAAACCCAAGCTCGGCTCTCTTCAGCGGGATGCTCAGAGTGATCCAGTCGGAGAAGACCCAAGGTGAACGGCCTCTTCCCTCCTCCCCCTACGCACGAAACCTTGCGGGGCACGCTCCACACTCAAACTGTTTTCTCCTTTTCTCTTGCAGGGTCCCTCGTTTAAACAGCGTCGGCGCCTTTATTCGCCTGACCTTGTGCGCAGGAAAACTAGCCCAGTCGTTCATTGTCTGGTCCCCGCCTACCCTCGCCCGCTCCCCAATCAGTGTCACAAAACGCCCCTTTCAACAGATTCCAAACCCTCTTCACCCGGGCTCACCGAGCCTTCGACTTCATTAAGTGTGCGCTTCGGCGACGCTGATGGAGGCGAAGCTTAAATAAACCGGGGCGGAGGGGGAGGGAGGTGGCCTGGGGAGGGTCGCTAGTGTGTGTGTGGGGGGGTGTTTTTGAAAAGAAAAAAAGTCATCAGAGGGAAAAAGCGCTTTGTAACCATGAAGACGCGCCTGCTGTGGCGAGAACGAATTGGATACGGAGGGGAAGTGTCCCCCCCCCTTGGCTCCTGGGTGGTCCGGGGCGCCCCTAGAGAAAGAAAGATGGGGAGGAATCGGCGGTGAAAAGAATTAACCGCTTTAATTGGGCTGCAAGAGAGAAGAGGAGGAGGTTCACCGATGGGCCTCGATCACCCAAACCAAATACTCTTCAATAAAATAAAATGTCTGCTCATAGCCGCGGCTTCAAAACGTATGTCAAAGTTGGAAAAATCAAGGCTGCCCTTCACAGCCATAGAAGGTAGACCGGCAAAGGGGGTGGGATTCTGCCCGCAAAGGTCCCCTCCCCCTCGCCATGGCCTCGGGCCTCTCGGCGCCGGATGAAAAGGAATGAAATTGAACGAAATTGAACGAAATGAAGTGAAATTGACCAGTGAAATTCGCCAATTTTCTTCCCCCTTTAAACTGTCCGCTCTCAGCAGAACTCTCTGAACCCGGGCTGATTTCTTACCATTTTTTTTCCTCACCTCGGAGAGATGAAGGTGTGCCCTGGATATTTTATTATTGCCACCAATTGTGGGGGCCTGTGGGACACAGACGCTCGGCAGCTTCCTTCCATCCAGGCAGGGAGGGAACCCACTGAGCTGTTCTAGGTGGGGTGGCCCGGTTTTTTTCCTCCCAGGAGGCAGGGTCCCTGGGTCTCTAAGTGAGGCAACCAGAGTCACTGACTGAGCCCTCCAGTCTGGAAGGAAAAAGAAAGTCAGGATTTCCCCATCCCTGTAATGTTCTTATCCTTCCGTAGTCCCGCTATGCTAGCCACCTTCTCAGCTACTAACAGGATATTGTCCACAGACGACCTGAAAGAGTCCAGAATACTGCACACCTCCTCAGCCTCTGGGGCATGCCAGGACCCTTTAGGAAATTTGTAAGGCCAGTGAGGCATTAGTAGCTTCCCCTGGTCCTCAGTCATCCACCATAATTCTATCTGGCTCAGCTCTGGCCTCCTTGACCCTCTGAAACTAGGGTCTGGGCCATAGGTTTGGGGCTCCAAGGTCCCTAAAAGTCCCACATACATCTTACTCCTCTTTCCCATCCCCATTTTTCTAACTGTATCTTATACAGGCCATCCAAAACACACAGATGCAAGGCAATAGGTTCAGATAAATTCACACACACACACACACACACACACACACACACACACACAGGATACATCAGATAATTCAGAAGAATATGGAAGTATGTCTTCTATCTAACCACCATCAGATGAACTCTGCCTGATAATTTTCTCACTTCTAGAAAGAAAAAGAAAACAAACTGATGTGTCTCATTTAACATCTGGGAGTGACCTAATCATGGTAAATGAGATCACACAGCTTCCAAGAGCTTTACTGAAAGCGCACACAGGCGTAGGCATGCGAGCGCGCGCACACACACACGCACACACACACATCGAGGTCACACTTACTCTTGCCCAAGTGCAAAGAAACAAAATCAAACTCCAGGCAATGGAAGTCAATGAAGCAGCCAGCCAGTCACTGTTAACCCAGGGTGAGCAGACATTTCACATCTTACATTAAATCTAATCTTACTTCTCCTGGACTCTGCTAAAATGGTGGAAAGGTGGCCACTACATTTGACCTCCCTCTATTCCCTCCATCTCGCAGCAAGACCTCAGTCTCTGGCAGAGAGTTTACCATTTGACCCCCATGCCCCAGCCTTCTCTCTCTCCACTGGAAGAGAGGATGGTAGACAGCAGTCTCATCTCAGCAACCCTTCCCCAGCCCTGGCATTCTCCCCATCCTCATCTTGTCTCAGTCTTAATTTGGATTTTAAAGGGACCCATGTCCTCTCCATGCTTCCTGCGCTGCCAGCTGCTGGCCTCGGGGCTGAAGATGCGCGTGTAGCTTCTCTCTGCACAAACCCGTGAGCTCTCAGCATCTGGGTCTTCATTCTGTTACTTGTCTCCCAATTCTTGCCCTCAAAATGTGTATGTTTTCTGGGAAGACTTTTTGCACTTCCCATATTTCTCCTATGATCTCGACAAGAGAAAAAAAAGAGAGAGAGAGAAAAGCTAAACAACCATCTCTATTCCAAAGCATCACCTTTACTCAACATGTTCCCAAATCTGGCTCCCTGAGTCCTAGACACAGGCAGAGAGCTAAGGGACCGAGGGGTTAGGGAGGACTCCAGTCAGTCTAATTGATTTGCACTGTGGCAGGAGCTTCTAGCTTCCACCTGGCTCTAGGGACCAAAAGCTTTGCCCATACAGAGCTCCCAAAGACTCTCCTTTTAATTTCTGACGCATCTCTATCCTCACAGTCCCTCATACAAGCCATCCCACTCTGTTGCCTGTGTGCCGGGTGTCTAAAGGCCTGACAGTGAGGGCCAAAAGATATCTCCCTCCCAAGTGTTGTATGTATATGCAGACTCATGTTCATAAACACACATAAAACACACACATCCTGAAATACAATTCACACACACACATACACACACATGAATCAAAAAGTAAGACAACTCAAACACAAAGATAAACCATAAACTCCAAAGAAGTCCCCACACCCAGAAATACACAGAGACATCAGAATATGCATTGAGAGACCTACTTTCCTGGTACCTAGTGGGTACAGGGTTCAAGACCACTTAGCACCTAGATCTGCCCCGGCCACCCTAAAAGTTAAACCAGAATTGAGACTTCTCAGGTGCATTTGAAACATAATCTCTCTATGCAACCCTAAGCAAACCTTCCAGGGCCAGAGTGAAAATGAAAGTGTTGGAGGGATCACAGGCTTCCTGGAGACCTGGCCTCATCAGCAGTAGCTAAAGGCCAGCACTGAAGCGACCCATCACGTGAAAAGTCCAAATCCTCCACTGCCTGCCTGGCCCTTCCTCACTTCCCCTCTGGTGGGGACCCTGGGATCTAGAGCCCGGACACGGGAGTTCAGGAGAGCACAGCAAGCTGGTGACTGCTGAAGTTCACATACATTTATTCGATTGACACCAATGAGGAAGGTGGGGGGAGAGACAGATTTTTCTTTTCTTCCACACAAACCATTGGACAATTTCAGTCTCCCCTAATAGAGAAGTCTAAATCAATGCACACCAGTGGACACAGAACGCAGAGAGCAGCCTGCTGTACAGATATTTACACATAATTACAGGACCCCTGCCACAGCTCTGTGCCCTCGCCCACCCTCCCCACCTCTCCAGTCCCTGACCCAGACCCTCTTCTCCCACCCAACCTCACTTCCTTTACTACAATAAATACGGCAGGGCCTGGACCAGAGCTGAAGGCCTGGGGATGTGGACGGCTGGCCTCTCAGGCCACAGCAAAGAGGAGGAGTTCCTTTAGAGTACCCAACGTGACAGAGAAAAGATTTTCCTCAGCGGAGAAGAGCGGGCTCTGGGTTTCCGCGAGGATTGTGGAGACCCCGCTTCACCCCTCGGTTCAGCTTTGCCCCGTGTCGTTGTCGACAGTGCTTTCAGGCTTCAAAGGGAACAGACTTAATTGGAAAGAGCAAAACAAAAAATTGAATTTTTAAAGCACAAAGCAGATAATAGATGTCTTTAAATTATAATATCAGACAGGCAGGGTCTCGAAGTTGAAAGGACGAGGGGGAGAGGAAGAAAGGGAGACCTCTCAGCGCGTTTGGTGTTTCCGGCGGGATCCACAGGGCCTGCCTGGGCCGCTGTGTCTGCCGGCAACGCATTCTTCCAGGGCTGCCCAGCCGGGCGGGCGCAGCGGCCGGGAAAAGGTGAGGACTCTCCCTTCCCTCTCACTGCTCACACTGGAACGATCTTAGCGCGGGACCGCTTTCTGTAGACGTGGGCCTTGCCCTGAGCAAGGAGCCCGCTTCGTCCCAACTTTCCGAGAGATTCTCAGCGTGAAGCCTTAGGTGCCAAATCATTTGCCAGCCCGAGTCTGGAGATGCTTCATAAATAGACTCCCTGAGTTCCGCTGGGACCACAGGAGCTCCCGGGAGAGGCTGAGGAGTGTGGGCCAGAGTAGTCCCGAGCCCGCCGCGGTCAGAAGTGGCAGCCACTGAGGCCGGCGACTTTGCCGGCGAAGGAGGGCCCTGAGGACAGAAGTGCGTCCCCGGGGTGCGGGAGACGGATGTGGCCCGCCACCGGCGCCAGGGCAGGGGCAGTCAGCATGGCCAAGACCTGGGCCTGACCCCCAGGACGAGCGGCCGACGAGAATGGCGATCCCGGGGAGCCGTCGCCGCCGCCCGGGGGTGCCGTCCCGCCACCGCCGTGGCCCATGATGTGGTCTATAGAGAAGGAGGGCCTGTGCCCGGCCCCCGCGCCCCCGCCGCCCGCGCCACCAACCGCGTCCGTCTTGAGGCCCTGGCGCAGGAGTGCGGTGGACAGGCCGGCCGCCGTGCCAGCTGCGGGAGGGCTCAGGGACGCGGGGTAGAACGCTTTGGCGCAGCCCAGCTCCGCGCCGAGGAAGGCGGGCAGGCCCGCGGGGCCCGGGCCCGACCCTGGTGCGGGCGCGGGGGCCGGAGCCGACGCTGCGCCCGCGAACACCGAAGCCGTCGGAGGTCCGGGCGGGGGCGCGGCGGCGCGGCCCGCGGACACCGGCAGCTGGCAGGGCGCGGCGGCGGCGAAGGCGAAGGAGTGCGGGTGCGGGTGCGGCGCCGGGCCCGGCGGGGGTGCGCTGTAGGCCGGGAGCGCCAGCCCGTAGCCGTAGCCGTAGGCTCCGTAAGCGGCGAAGCCGGGCAGAAAGGCGCCCGGGTCCCCCGCCGCCGCAGCCCCGCCGCGCAGTAGCAGCTCCGGGTGCGGGTGCGGGTGCGGGTGCGGCGGCGGGAGCGGCTGCCGCTTGAAGCGCTTGCGGCGCCGCAGGAAGCTGCCGTTGTCGAACATGTCCGCGGACTCCGGGTCGAGCGTCCAGTAGTTGCCCTTGCCCGGGTTGCCCGGCTCGCGGGGGATCTTGACGAAGCAGTCGTTGAGCGAGAGGTTGTGGCGGATGCTGTTCTGCCAGGCGGGGAACTTCTCCCGGTAGTAGGGGAAGCGGCCGCTGATGAACTCGCAGATCTCGCTCAGCGTCAGGCGCTTCTTGGGGCTCTGCAGGATGGCCATGGTGATGAGCGCGATGTACGAGTACGGCGGCTTCACCAGCGGGCTGCGGGCGGCCGCGGCGCCCGACGGCGGCCCCGGCCCCGGCCCCGCCGCCGCGCCCCGGGCCGCCGCTGCGCCTGGCCCTGGGCTTCCCGAGGCGGCCGCCGCCCCCCGGGGCGCTAGAGCGCGGGGCTCGCCGTCCACACAGCCGCCCGACTCCTCCTCGTCCTCCGCGACGTCCGCCTCCGATTCCTCCGGGGGAGGCTCGTGGCCGTGGGGGAGCAAGTCCCGAGGGGCGCGGGGCCCGGAGCGGGCAGGGAGCTCCCCGCTGCCGCTGCCGCCGCCCACCACGTCTATGTCCGCGTCCGCCTCGGACAGCGCGGCCGGGGAGCTCTCGGAGGACATGATCTCGCAGCAGCAGCTGCCCAGGGTCATGGTGCCGCCGCCGCCGCCGCCGCCGCTCTCCGGCTCCGCTCGGGCCGCGGCTCCCGCTCGGCCGCGCTGCCTCTGGGGTGAGTGTGTTTTGCGCGCGGGCGGGGAGGGGGCGGGGGACGGAGGCGGACTGGGAGGGGTGTCCCCGGCTCCGCAGCGCCCCCTGGTGGCCCAGCTCCGCCTCCTCGGGCTGCAGCGCTCACCCGGCCGGCTTCTCCCTCCACTGTCCGGGACCCCGAGCTGGGACCCACACTCAGCTCGCCGGCAGATGGGCTGAGACCACCCCTTACCCTGGCAAGTCTTGGCCCTAGTCTCCCCCGGGAGTAAGAGCGGGGATCCGAGGGATCGGTCCCTCCCGCCTAGCGGCTGCCTAAGGCGGAAGAGCCTGGGCCCGGGGCGGAGCTCCCTGGGCGGGGTGGGGCGCGGTGGGTGGGGCGGGGCGGGAGGACCCGCGCAGAACTTCGGCTCCCGGGCCCGGCGGGAGCAAACCGCCGCGGCGGGAGCTCGGCTAGTGTGGCTGGAGGCGGTGTGCTTCTTCCCCCCAGCTCCGGCCAACCTTCGGCACCCTGGAACCGCCGCCCTCAGTGTTCCCAGCCTCTGGAAGTTAGGCTCGTGCGCGCGCCCGCCGGAGCCGGTAGAAGTGGCGACAGAGCCCACGCATCATCGCCGGGCCCAGCGCAGCCGAGGCGTCGTTGGAACGCGAGTGGGGCCCTGAGACGCCCGGACCAGCGCCGCCCAAAGAAAGCTCGCCGGAGCCCAGGGGCTTCCGGCTCAAGCGGGAAAGCGATAGCTGGGAGCAAACTTGGCGCTCGCAGCCTCCGGCCCCAGAGAGGTGAGAAAGTCGAGTGGCGCCCTCCCCGGCGCTCCGAGGCCCGGGCCCTGCCGCCCATCCCCTAGCAGAGGGAGCCTGGGAATACGGCGCCTTGCTCGCGGTCCCTTCTGTTGCGGCCCCGTTCCCGGGCGCGGACTGGTCCATCGCTCTCGGCCTGCGGTAGTCTGCATTTGTCTCTCGCGGTGGTTCTGCCTCGTTCTCCGTGGATCTCTGTCTCCATTTCCTGTGTTTGTGAGTCGGGGAATCCCTCGCTCAGTTTCCCCAAAGTCACAGGGAGAGACTCCTCTCAGTCCTTCTGGCCGCGAGACTACGGGCTACAGACCACAGGACTCCCACGGAGACCTCCCTTAATGAACTCTGACCGCAGCCCAGGCCGCGTTGTCTGTATCTCTCGGGGTCTGGATCGCAGGCTATTGTGTCTGTTGTGCTCCCTTACCGCGCAGGGTTCTTGCCTGTCCTATTTAGCTTGTCTTCCTGGCGGCCCTCCACGACTTAGAAACACGTCGCAGCAGCTCAGACTGGGCCGGTTGCGACTTTGTCGAGGGGCGCGAGTGCGGGATGTGAGAACCGAGCGGGTGGCCTGGCCGCTGCCCCCACAGCGCCGCTCAGTGGACGAGATTCCGACTTTGTAAGCCTGGGCCTCAGTTGCAAGCCGCTGTCAAAGGCTTTGCGACCTCATTAGACAACTTCCCCTTTGGCACCCAGTTTCTGGTCTGCATAGCAGTTCAGTCCAGAAACCTTAGAGTCAAGGTTGCTAGGGTTCCAGTTGTGGCTTCACTGCTTAGCAGTCGTCGCTTGTGTTTCTTATGTCTCTGTCTCCTCCTCTGTAAAAATGAAATTAAAAATCCTTACCTCATGACTAGTAAGTAAAAGTAATCCTGCTTTCGACTATTTATGGAGGGAGTCTTGAGAGTCCTTGGCAGAGTTTGGAGGCTTTGTTTTCTAGGAAAGAAAAGCCAAGTTGGGCCAAGCTAGTCTTCTGGGCTCAAGCCTTGGTCCAGGCCAGGTCTGCACACTGGTACCTGTCTGTCTCCAATCTCTGTGGAATCAGTGGCCTGTAGAAAAGCACCAGGAACAGGATGACAGAGAATTTGCAGCTCGAAAGTGCTAAATCTGCCGGGCAGATAGAGATGCTCTTCTCTTACAGCAGCCTCTAAGCAGTGAAGAGTCTAATGAGCAGGCTGCAGAGGCCCAAGGAAGGGGAGAAGGGCTCAGGCTGCTGCAACGAGACAGAGAAGGGCAGGGTGGCACCTGCCTTATAATCATCACAATAGTTTTTCATCCCCGCAAGAAAGGCACGTCTGGCTGCTCATATGCAGCTGAGCCTCTGGGCCCCCTTGGGGGCCCTCTGACCCATGAGATCCAGGTAATGTGCTGGATCCTCACAAACAGATTATTCCTGAGTGAAAGAGAAGATGCCCAGTGCTCAAATCAGGAACAGGAAATTGGAGAGAGACAGTATCCCTCCAATTAGAATTTCCCAGTAGTGGGGCTTGGGAGGGGGGTCCTGGGGAGAAGTTTCTTACAGGGGTCAGATAAACTGAGATACACAGGCCTGCTGATTTGTGTTATCTGGCAAGTCTGCACATACTTCAGACTTGTTCTTTACTACATGGAGATTGCTCTCACATTCCCAGGACCCTCCTTGAAGAGACCCGACACCACACACCACATGCTAACTGCAACCAAGCTTCTCTCTGCTAATGCCTAAATAAGTGGAGAAATGGACATTCACCTTCTGAACGTCTTCATTTCAAAACTAGCACGTGGAAACAAGTCATTTCCCCATCTTGCCTGTGTTCTGCGTTCCTCAACCTCCAGCCCCCTGCCCAGCTTCAGGACAGGGCTGGCTGAGGTATTTGCTGCCCAAATCCCGTGGTCTCAATGCTCCAGGCTGTACCGACAGAAGCAGTGGGAGCCTCCAGCCCCTGCCTCTGCCTGGCCCTGTGACAGTTCTATGCTGCCCAGAGGAAAAGGGGTATAGAGCCTTCTAGCCTCCGCTCCACAGACGGAGGTGGGGCTGGACCTTTAAGGAGCCTCCCACACTCTCCAGGAGTATTTTTTTATTGTGGAATAGTATGTTTTATATACATATCATGGTCACACTCAACATTGACAATTTATACCAGTATATGACATGACTTGATTCTCATTTTTTCTCTACAGGTTTTTTTTTTTTTTTTCAAGAGTAGAGACTGGGGCCTGGGAGAGCAGATTATTTGCCAGGCTTCTATGGGGCTTTAAATCATGTCGGGCCCAGGTGTCTGGGTTCCCTGCCCAGAACTTGCCTATCCAAATCCTCCCCTTCCCTGACAGGGCTCCTCTCCTGCCTGGGGAAGGATTTCTGGTAGGCGCATAACCCTTCCAAGACTCTAGGCAAATTTGTTTTAAAGGTTCCAAGAATAAGCGCACTGAAGGCTTCACTGGTAGCCTTTCCCTTTCCTGCCTAAGGGCTCAGCCCCTTCTCCATCATCCCTCAGTGACTGCGGCCCTGAATGGGTGTGTGGCTCCCTCCACAAAATCCTGGACATGGACCTGTGCCCACTGCAGCCTCCATGAAATGGGGCTTTGTAGGTCTCAGCTAAAAGCTCCCGGTGTGACCCAGCCTCCTCCATCGGCCTTGCTGCCCGGCTTCCTCCTCCCATCATCCCGGAACAATTCGGAGGGTTGGGCTGGGACTCAGTATGCCTGTCGTGTTCCATCCCAAAGTGTTTAGGTTGCAGGAAAAGAAGTTGTTGCATGTTTATTGCGAAGTATGTGTTGCTCTCAGTGGTTTCCAGGCCCAGAGGACCAGCTGTCCTCAGCCTGGGGAAGGAATAGCTGTTTGGCAATTGGGAGGATATGTCAGTCTCCAAACAGAGAGCCGCATCCTGGAGGGGTTCATCCCAGACCAGGAAGAGCAGCAGTGGCTTGGGGCGGCCTTCGCCTTCGTGGTTTCCAGCTGGCACAGCACCGGGCAAGTGATGGCTCGTCCTACACACAGAGGACCCGGAAGACCTGGGCTGTACTGGGGACTGGAAACTCCGAACTCCTCTGATTTTACTCCTCAAACTGACCCAGCCTCCAGCAAAGCAATGAGGCCAGTGGTCCCCCCCCCCCACTCCCTAAGGGGCTGCTGCTCTAGGACAAGACGCTTTGCTCACTGGACCTTGCTCTCCCTGGGTCTAAACCTGCTCTGGAGCTTCCCACACACTTGGCCTATTTGGAGACAGGAGACGCTAGAGTGTGTGACTGACATGCAGCAGGATTCCATGGGTGCAGAGGTGACAGCACTGCAGTGTGTGCACTGTAACTGTGGGGGCACAGCCCCCCACTCCCAGGTGCCTGTGAGGCGAACCCCACCTCTCAGCACTCTCAGGGTGACATTGAAAGTAGGAGTTTCCAGCTTCTTCCTTCCACTGTGCCTGGCCACCGCTGCTCGCTCACCCACCCTTGATCTGGGAGAAGGGCTTGCTTCAGCACCCTGCGGCAGAGCACTGTGCTGCTGTGCGGAGGTGATCAGTGAAGACTGTGGCTCTCATTCTTGGGAAGAGGGTTTCTGGCTCAGGAGAAGCCAAAACAGCATTGCCCCAAATTTCCTGGTCGCTACTTACCGAAGTAGTGCAGGCTCAGGACTCGGGAAAGTCAAAGGGAGCAGGCCAAGGGAGTGCAGGCTCTTCCAGTGAGCGGGAAGGAGCGGAGCCCCAGGTCTCTGTAGGCTGCCTTGGACTCTCCCATCCCTGGGTTTGAAGGTCAGTTCGTCTGTCTGCAGAAGTGTCTCTTCTCCAGGCGACCATGGCCCTTTGTGTCCTAGTCCACCCCGTAATGGCAGGCACCTGTGCCAGGTTTCCTGTTTGGATCTGGCACTCTGGCCCTTGGACCTCCCTGGAAGGCTGCCCATCAGGCCTATGGCTTTCCTCTAAAACCGGAGGCCACAAGGCTTAGGCCAGAACTGAATCCCAGCCATCAGGAAGAACCCACCAGTGGGGAAGGAGGGCAGGTGAGGAACGGGTTAGTGCTCCAGCCACTGCACAGCCAGTTGGAGAGGCCGAAGGTTGAAGCCTCGGTCTTCTTCCTGCGGTCTTCTTCCTGCCGTTTAAGGTCTGCCTGCTAGAGCAGTGGTCCTTGAGGAATGAGATGTTTGCTAGGATCCTGAACTGAAACAAGGCAGAAGGGTGCCTAACCATAACAACCTAGTCCCGCGTAACCTTTCCCAATGCCGTTGTGAGTGATAACCCCGACCTCCTCATTCCCTGCTGTGCTAGTCTTCATACCCTGCGGGTAAATTTGAGGCCACAATGAGCCTCCTGGAAGCAAAAAGCCTTGTCTGTGGGAGGCCAGCCTTAGCGGCTCCGAGGCTAGCGGATTCCTGGAGAAGAGCGCCCTCTGGAGGAATCTTATATTCCTACAGTCAGGAACTCCCCCCCACCACCACCATTGCTCCCCAGCCCACCCCCCACCCTGCTCCATCCCTGCAACACAGCCCTCCAGACACAGTCCTGGGCTCCATTCTTTGTTCTCCTTTCCCTCCTTAAGCCTTCTGTACCCACACTTCAAATCGCTGCTCAGACACCACTCCTGGAAGAAGCTCTTCCTGGCTGGACATCTCAGACCTCGTCATGTTGGACCCTTGAGTTAAGGACTTGCTCACCACTGTGGGCCCCCCATCTGACTCTTGCCTCACCCTTCTCCGTAAAGATCCTAATCCACTCCACCTGCCCCTTGGTGGCAAGCTGGGTGTGCAGGTTTACTGTCCCTCCCCACCCCCACCGGAAGATAAGACTGAAGTTATTTGTCCCAATGTTGGACTATGGTGCTCAAAGCTCACCTCAGATGGGGAAATGGAGACCCAGAGAGGAAGTTAGCTTGCCCCAGGTCACACAGCACCTTGGTGGTAGAGGTGGAGGTGGACCCCTAGTCCCACTTCCCAGCTAAGACCCTCTGGGTCTCACCCAGGTAGGGAGGGCTCATTTCAACGATGGGAGTGTGAATGGGGCAGTTTGGGCGAAAGAGGGGAAACGCAAGAGGTGCTAGGGAATGGGGGGGTCACTATTCCAGAATGGGGCAGTTGGGGAGGCAGGGAGGCCTCAGCTGTGCTAGGTGGTGGGACCTGTCCCTGCCCCGGACTGTGCTGCTGGCTCCAGGCTGCGAGGAGAGGCTCCCGGTTTCCGAGCTGGACTGAAAGTTTCAAATTCCACCTTCTCCCCTCACCCGAGGGGGAGGGGCTGGGACGGGTCCTGCTGACGCACACCCAGGAGCCCCGCTGAGACTGGAGAGGGTGATCTCCAGGAGTTTGCCTGAGGCCTAGACAGACGTCAGTGCCGGCAGCCTGCGGAGTCTGTGGGATGGCCCCACTCGGGTATAGTGTGCCTGTCGGCACAGGATTCCTGCAGCAGCACTGTCACCTTGTCCCGTTCTCCTACCACGGCTCTCCGCTCCCTCCTGATTCACTCTTACTTGGTCGGCCCCAACTGGACCTTCTAATCCTTCAGGGTCTATCAAGAGCAACAAGTTTTATGAGCCACTTTCTCTGATGGCAAGGGACACTGCCCAGCCTGTGAGGGGCTCTTGCTGTTACCACCACCCACCTGCGTTGGGGTACATCTCCCAGGTCCTCACCTCTGTGGACTGTAAGCTCCGTGAAAACAAGGATTGTATTCCATTCAACCTCATCTCTCCTTCTCTGTAAAATGGGGGTCATAATTGTGAGGAATCAATGAAATGCTTGCAAAGCACCGAGACTTTGAAAGAGCTCAATAAATATTTGACATCATCATTTTTATTCTGCTTCCAGCCCGATGCGATAAATGGCTAACTGGTGTTGGGTATGTGGGCACATGAGCATATACCCTCCCTCGCCCTCTGCCTGGCACTCCTGCATCAAGCAGAAGGATGTGTTCTCTGAGAGCAGAAGTGGTTTCTCCTCTACCAGTCTCTGCTGCTGACCAAAAAGAACGAGAGTCTTTACTTTCAGGACTAGAACCCCCTCCACCTACAGGATTGACCTTTTGTGTCCTTTTCACATAAAATTTGTGTAGGCACTTCAAGGATGGTACGGCAGTTCAGTGGGTTCAAACTCAGGAGCCTTCTCTGTGGCTTGGCTTTTTTGTGAAATTCAACACAACTAGTAGAAATTCAGCAGAAAAAAAATAGCCTAGAAAGAAGGAGCCTTAGTGACATTTGAGCCCCTGGACCCAGTGCTTCCTCGATCCCTGGTTGCTGCAGTCCTCGGATTTTGTACTGTATGCCTCAGTTTCCTCCTTTTAAAATGGTTGTAACAAATCAAATCATATGCCAGACCAAGACCTGTCAAAATTTTCTAGGGTCAGGCCAGTGATTTTAGCTCAGTGGTTCCAGCCCCTGCCTTGCAAGTACAAGGTCCCAGGTTCGATCCCGGTAACCACATATAACAATACCAGGTGTGGGCCGGGGAGTTAGCTCAGTGGTTCTGGCGCCTGTCTTGCAAGCGCAAGGGCCCGGGTTCGATTCCCTGGTAGCCACATAACAATACTGGGTGTGGAGACCCACACCCAGCAGCAACCAGTACCACATACCACAGTGCCTGGCGTGGTGGCTCACACCTATCATCCCAGCACTCGGGAGGCAGAGGCAGGAGGATTGTGATGTGAGTTTGAGGCTGAGCTCAGGGCCAGCCTAAACCACAAAAGCGAGACCCTGTCTCAAAAAACCTAAAAACAAAAAAAAAACAATACCAGGTGTGGAGACTCATGCCCACCAGCAATCAGTACCACATACCATAGTGCTGGGTGTGGTGCTCACACTTGTAATCCCAGCACTTGGGAGGCAGAGGCAGGAGGATTGAGATCAGGACTATCCTGAACTACAAAGCAAGACCCTGTCTCAAAAAAAAAAAAAAATTCCAGGTCCCTCCCTTGCTAAGACCAAGTCACTTTCCTTGGTCTGAAGAGCTGAATATGCTTGTATTTGGGGTGTCCCAACTCTCTAGAGGGGACTGTCTTGTCCTTTATGGAGTCTGATAGAACTGTTCAGCTTCTGTCTCCTTCCCACTTAGCACTGCTGGGAGCCTATGGGCAACCCAGCGGGATCAAACAGCCTTGCCAGCCCAGGGCCCAGGGATTAGTCTGGGTACAGTAACTGGTCCAAGTGAAGCCAAACACTCCTTCCCTGTGAGCTAACACATTGATACTGGTCTACACACGATGGGACTCTGGGATATGTATAAAGTAGGACTCTGGGGAAAGTGCCCCTCCTTTCTGGATTAGAAGACAGACACACACACAGGGAAAGACTGGAGTTGTTACCCAGAGATAAAAATCATGGGCAGCTAGGTGTGCTAGTGTACACATGTAATGCCAGCTCTTGGGAGGTTGAGACAAGAGCATCACCAAGAGTTTAATGCCAGCCTGAACTGCATAGTGAGATCAAGGCCACTCTAGAATATACAGAAATTATATATTTAATAATGTAATATTTAATGTATATATTATTATTTATTTTGTTTTATATATGTTTATATTTAATAATATTTATCTAATAATGTAATATTTTATATATTTGATTATTATATTTTTTAAAGAACATAGGCACTGAGTTGGGAATTTAGCTCAAATGGTACCTCACCTACCTTGGAAACACAAGGGCCCAAGTTCAATCCCAGGTGCTGCAAAAAAAATAGGCAGAGCCACCATCTCCAGCTCCCTAAGGCTGAGCTGGGGCAGAGAGATTAAGGCAGAAGGGAGGCAGGAAGCTGTGATGAGACTTACTTTTTGTGACTTCATGCATCAGAAATATTCTAAAAGGCCGTGACTCCAAGATGCTGTAGGTCACCTTGAACCACTTGATGGCCATGAGATCCCTGTCACAGGCAGTGTTTGAGAACAGGCTGCAGAGTCACTGTGTATAAATCTTTTCTTTTCTTTTTTTTTTTTTTTTTGAAGCAAGGTCTCACTTTTGTAGTTCAGGTTGGCCCTAAGCTCACCATGTAGCCCAGGCAAGCCTCAAACACAGCAATCCTCCTGCCTCTGCCTCTCAAGTACTGGGATTACAGGCATGAGCCACCACACCCAGCACTGTGGTGTGTGGCTACTGGGGATTGAACTTGGGACCTTACACTTGTAAGGCTGAGCTAAACCCACAGCCCACTGAGTATGAATCGTAGGCATCTAGGGGCAGCATGATGAGGGCAACTGTTAGAGCTGGGTTGAAATTATGCTCCTAACACTTTTTAGTCTCAGACAATAGACTCCACGGCTCAGGTTCCTCATTGGTGAAGTATCCAGATGGCTGGGCTGGAGACCGGGGCCAAGGAAATTCTTAGCCTACTCCTCGAAGGCCCCTGAGCACCAGCGCTCCAGCTAGCACCAGCATGAGTCAGAATGCCTGAGTCAGGTTCCTCACTCACCTCCTCTCACCCGACCTGCTGCATCCTGCGGGGGTGGGGGGACCTTCCACAGGTTTGTTCTCCAGCTGCAGGGGAGACGGGGCCTGTGGGCAGAGGCAGGCCATGAGACAGGCCTCTGCTCCCAGCTGGAGTGACTTCCTAGGTGACCCTAGGGTGGCCCTTGCCTCCGTTTCCTAATCTGACAAATGAGAAGTATATCCATCCTCCTCCGGGTCATCCAGCTGTAGAATCAGCGCTCTTAACAATTGTGCCCAAACTATAGTCCTGAATGTGAGCATTTCCTTTCACAGTGATCATAATCATCATCGTGTTACAGCACAGCCTCCCAGCCCCTCAGAGCTCCCCACCCTCACCCCGACCCAGCTCAGCCCTACGTGGCACCTGCTGCTAGACGAGCTGAGATGTCACAGCTCTGAGCCAACCAAGAGTTGCCCAAGTTGCCAACAGCTTCATTTCCAGCCATGGAGTTTAGCTCCCCATTTTTCACATGGAATCCTTCACAGGGGGCTTCTACTTCTTCCCTCAAAGCTGGGCCACTCATTTGGAGGATTCGAGCAATGAAATGGGGAAATCAAAGGCAAGGGAAGGGAAGAAAAGATTCACCATTGGGAGACCAGGTGGGGAGAGAAGCACAGGTCCAAAAGCTGCTTCCCTCTAGGGACCATTTGGTGTGTTAAAATGTTAGAGACAGTATAAGGCCCCATCATGATGGGGGCCATTAAATAAGGCCTATGCATAGAATGAGGGAGTGTGCTGATAAAAGAATAAGTCATATTACAGTGAAACATGCATATTCCTGCATATAGAAGCACAATTTATAATAGCTAGGTCTTGGGAACATGTATATGTCCATCAGCAGATGGATGGATAAGGGAAGTACTGATATGGGTACTATGTTTTTTTAAATGTAGAATAGACAGGGGTAGTAGTACAGATAGTACTACTACGGGTAGTACTCCATGACAGAGTACTACATTGCCAGAAAGAAAGATAAACTTACATTGTGGGTAAAGCACTGTACCCTGAGAACAATGGTAAGGGACATGAGTCACACAAGCTCACACACTGCATGGCTTCTGAAGTAAAGTTCAAATATATCCCCAATTACATTTCATTGTTTCAAAAATATTTTCATAAATTTGCTAATTTCTTTCATTTTTTTAGAATCTGTTTTATGTAAACTACCAGTTCATCTTTGATTGCTACAAAGAAAGTTTTGTGCCGTTATCTGTTTTTTGTGAGAATCATTTTGATTTATGTCTGTGCTCTGAGTAACTACTTTAAATATAACATTATACAATGTATCTATTGTATTTAACTATTCCTATTATTTTGTCATGAATGTGGGGTTTTTATAAATAAAAGAGAATAAAGTTTAAAGTGTTGATCTGGAAAGAGTCCTGTACTATTGAGAAAAAAAATCAACGTATGCAACAGTATAAGGATTATGCTTCCAACTGTGGGGGTTTTTTTGAGAAAATAATGTATATTTATTTTGGTTTATCTGTGCAACAAAATATATAGAAGGATGAATAAAAAACTAATAATGGATTATCTGTTAGGAAAAGTGGGGAACAAGAATAGAAGCAAAACTTTTCATGGGATTCTTAAAACTATTTTTAAGGTCAAGTGAATGTATTACATATGCAATAATAAATACCTTCAAAGAAAGTTGATCTAAGAAGCAACACCAAGTATACAAGAACATAAGAATGATTAAAAACATGTACTGCTGAGGATTTAGCTCAGTGACACCAAACACCTGCCTGGCAAGCTCAGGGTCCTGAGTCTGATCACTGATACTGCAAAAAGAAAGAAAGAAAGAAACCTGCACTGTGCTGAACCCATCCAGGCTCTGACCTAAAGACAGAATGGATGGCAGTGAGCGCTCTGGGCAGGATGTGAAAGCCAGACCTAGCGGGTGCCTGTGCTGTCCCGGGCTCTGCAGGGGTGGGTATTAGCTGAGTCCACTAGCAAGGACCTCGTCGTCCCATCCCAGTCCTGTCCTGGCTTTGGCTTCCTCCATCTCTAGGACTCACCAAAACTGTTTTTCCTTTGCAGGCATCCAGGCTGAGTGGGTGTTAGGGTGGATGAGAAGAGAAGTTTCTTAAGAACTGGAGCAGCATGTCTTGCCCTCCCCGAAGCCAGGATACTGCAAGAGGCTGCTTCCGGGAGCACAGGAGGCCCGGCAGCTTCCAACTTGGGAGACAGACTGCTGGGGGCTGTGTGCCCCACCCCCAGCGGGATTCGGGCCTTTTACTCCTTAACTTTCCTCAGCTCCCTAAACTGGGTCAGTGTCTCATTCATTTTTGAGTCCCCAGCTGGGTAAGAGCATGCGGCTTGGCACCGGCAAGAAGCTTAGCATGAGAAATTACGGAGAAGGGCAGAGAAAGAAAAAGACTTGCCTAAGTAATCAGTCCTGGACCGCAGGGTTCTTGCCTTCAGCTCAGCACCCTTTTCTCAACTTCCCTCTTGAAAAGTAGACACCCCATCCACTCCCTGTAGTGGGGCAGCTGTCCAGGAACAAGAAGGGGGAGAAAGATGGAAGAGTAGGAGGGTTTCTCGGAGAAGGTGGGAGCTACAATCAGTGTCCTTCTGCACCAGTTGCTTCCCCACTGGACCCACCTTTCAGCCACCAGAGTTCCTTCCCATAGCCCCAAGGGCTTCCGAAGGAGTCCTGGCTTCCTTCCAATCATCTCCTATTCCAAGTAGGCACATAAAAAGGTGACCAATAGGTGGCGCTTTTACCACCAGGAAAATGGTGGAGAGAAAGGAAGGAAAGGGGAAGGAGAGGGCAGAGTGTAAAGAAGCTGAAAAGAGTTTAGAACAGGTGACTAAAGGCTGCCACTTGTCTTGGAAAGATACGTTTCAAGATCAGAAGTGTGGATGTGGGGATATCGGGGTGCACTTGGGGATGGTATTGGTGTCTGGCGTTTTGCACACAAGTTTCTTCCACTCCCTTCTTAGAAGGAGAAACACTTGGGAGTCAGGCGGACCTGGACGTAAGTCCTCAGTCAGTCTCTTGGCAACTTGACCTTGCTATGTCATTTGACTCTTATGAGCTTCAATTTCATCATTTATAAAAGCTCTTCTATAAAGGAGAGCTAATAACTCTAATAATGCCACTTTTGCAATCCAGAAATAAACTGCACTTGGTAGTCTTTGCTGTTCTGTTTGGCTTTTGTGTTTTGTTTTGTTTTTGAGACTGGGTTTCACTTTGTAGTTCAGGCTAGTCCTGAGCTGAGCCTCGAACTCACAGCAATCTTCCTGCCTCTGCCTCCCAAGTGCTGGGATTATAGGCGCAAGCCACCATATGTGGCACTGATTGCTGGTGGGCATGAGTCTCCATGCCCAGCATTGTTGTGTGGTTACTAGGGATTGAACTCGGCCCTTGTGCTTGCAAGACAAGCGCTGGAACCACTGACTAAATCTCCAGCCCTTGATTTTATGTTTTGACCTTGAACTCACTATGTAGCCCAGGCTGGCCTGAGATTCTCAGTGATCTTCCTGCCTCAGCCTCCCGAGTGCTGGGATTGCAGGTGTGTGCCACCATGCCCAGCTAGAATATTTCTATATTGCATGCCTGGATTCAGTTTTCTGCAACAGTGTTTTGTTGGAGAACTTGCATCTGCTTTCAAATGTAGTTAGATTCTATTCTAAGGGCTCACCCTTCTTTATCAAGTTTTGATGACAAGTAAGTAGACTTACATAACTAGAAATCTAAGTGTCTTGCTGGTCTGAAGGAGTTCACAGGTAAAGCCAACTGGCAGAGGTGCTCTCTGCTGAGAGCAAGAATTGCTTTTGACCATGTTTCTTCTGTGCTCCCGGCTCTGATGAGAGCTTCTGAAGTCATTCCTGCTGGACCAGGCTCTCTGACAAATAAATGATCAAGCTAAGTTTTGGGGTCAGCATCAGCTTAATAAATGAAAAGGCTAGGCCAGGGATTTAGCTCAGTGGTTCTGGCACCTGCCTTGCAAGCACAAGGCCCCTAGTTTGATGTGTGGTAACCATATACAACAATGCTGGTTCTGGTGACTCATGCCCACCAGCAATCAGCACCATATACCACAGTGCCAGTCATGATGGCTCACACCTGTAAACCCAGCACTCAGGAGGCAAAGGCAGGAGGATTGCCATGAGTTTGAGGTTCACCTGGGCTACCTAGTGAGCACAAGGCCAGCCTGAATTACAAAGTCAGACCCTGCCCCACCCCAAATAAATAAATGAAAAAGCTTGTGGCCTCAGTGGACTCAGGAGATTTTAGCCAATGACTGATGCTTTCTGTAGTTTTGTTATGTCTGATTTTCTCCACCTTCCTTCTCTGCTTGGATACCACAGTAGCCCTTCCACCAGTCTCCTGAACACCATCTCTGTAGAGGGCTATGAAATTTCCTCTGAACACAAATGTGGCTGTATCTATCTGTCTGTCTATGTGCACACTGCTGAGACTGTAATCCAAGAAGGCAAAAGTACTGCTGCAGCTGAACATGGCTGAGCATGGCAATGCGATGTGATCATCGCATTAAGGAGGCTGAGGCAGAAGGACACCACAAATTCGAAGTCAGCCCAAACTACATAGCAAGACCTAGTCTAAAAAAAAGAAACAGACAAAAGTAGTTCTACTATGAACTGTATCTCCAGACTTCTCCTGTAGATTTTAATATAAGGTATTCCCTTATACATTTTCAATTCCTGCATGTAAGTATGGCCTAATTTTTTTTTTTTTTTTTTTTTTGTGTGTGTGTGTGTGTGTGTGTGTGTGTGATACGAAGGATGAAACTTATGATCTCACATTTGCAAGGCAGGTAGTGGTGCCACTGAACTAAATCCCTGGCCCCTAAGAATATATTCTTATAAATGTAGAAATTTATGAGAAAGTTTGAATGTTGTTTTCACTGCAGTTATAGTCCACAAAAATTTTTTAAAATGTCGACCATATTTGAGGGTCCCAAAATGACTTCTTACAACAAAAGTCTGGCATCTAAAGCATTCATTAGCACTTATTGTCAAGTAGAGCTATTTTAGTCTTGAGATGAGGCAAAACAGTAAAGTAGGTTGTATAAGAAAGTCTGTGGGTGGCCTGCTGCATGCAGAAATGCTTCCAGTTCATTCAAAAAAGAGAAATGTGGAGTAAGCTGTGTCATCACACAGCCCAGGACAGGCCAAACCCCAGAGAGCTTCAGTGGCAGAGGGAGTGCCACGCTCATGGTACAAGTGGTTCAGTTTCAGCAAAATAGTATCTTTTGCATTTGATTAGTGTCATGGACTTAAAATTTGATTTTACTGCTGTCTGAATTTAATTTATCAAAAAATTGAACAGTTACATAAGAAATAGAAATCTCAGGCCAGCAGTGTGGCTCAGCGGTGCCATGCCTGCCTGGTAAGCACAAAGTCCTCGTACCTGGAAAAAAAATAAAATGCTAAAGAATTTATAACAGCACATATGAGTGACATCATTTAACTACTTAAAATCAACACTGAAGAATGTTTTTCCACAGAATGTCTTTCCCTTAAAATTAAACGTTGATCTCTTGTATCTTGCAAAATTGTCCCCTTGACTCTACTTCCAGAGTCTCTCGGAGAAGTACCTGGGTCAAAAGCCACCCCTTTGTCATAAGGTAAGGGCCTTCATGTTACACATTTTCTTTCCCATACCTGCCTTCGTGGGTCATGCCCAGAGCTCTGAAAGTTCCCTGAAAGAGTTTCTCTGTCATCATGATTGTCAGTGTCCTTGCCCTGGGTATCATTTCTCTCTGTAGCCAGTGTGTACTTCCTGTACTGGGGTAGTGTTGGCTTCTTTCTAGCTGGATCCAGGACCCACTAACCTCACCTGGGGCCATAAAGTGACTCTTGTCATGTTCCAGGTCCTCCCAAGTCCGGATGTAGACCTCACCGGGTTTTCTCCTGACAGCTCACCTCTTGGAAGTCTTCTCAGCAGCCTCCCTGCCTTCCACCCAAACACACCTTGACACGGAAACATGGTCCAAGCTTCCCTGGACGTAACACACACCAGGCTGAGAAAAACCTCCAATTCCCCAATACCCTCCCCAACAAGCACTCACAAAGTCTGCAGAAACGGCTTCGACTCAAATATTTAATTGTCAAAGTACATATTTAACTTCTGCTACAATAATCATCTTAATTTCAAAGGTATGAAGTTTCCAAAACAATTTACCTCTATTGGAACAGAGGAATAACCAAGAAAAACAAAAAGATGCAATCAAATAAACAAAAGATCTAACACAGGACAGAGATAGTGGGACTTCCCAGGATAACCACGAAGGGACATTCCAGGTCCACATCTGTACAGCAGACGTGGAGCCCTTGGTCCAAACTGGAGCTGGACAATGGAGTAGTCTGGGAGAGATGCCCGGGGGTGCCAAACACAATCACTGAAGGCCAGCGCCACTGGAAGGTACGGGAAGATTTAGCAGTGGGTACAAAGGAAGTTGAGAAAAAGAGAGTACTGACTCCAAGAAAGATCAAAAGTTGCATGTCGGAAAAGGAGGTGTAATCATACATTAGTAGCTTGTCAGAGAACAGCATTCAAACAACAGCAATGAATAGTGTTAATGATGCTAAAACTTGTTAACTTGGGAATGGAATGGAGTGGGAATTATAGAGGTACATGATTACGCTAATAGAAATTAAATCACTAGGGGTGGGGTGGAACTCAGAGATGAGGGACGTGTCTAGAAAACTCAAGACCCTGGCTTCAACCCTCAGCACCACAGAAAAGAATGAAAGAAGTAATCATAAGGGCCAGGGATTTAGCTCAACTGATACAGCACCTACCTTGGAAGTACAAGGGCTATGAGTTTGAACATCAGTACCACACATACACACACACACACACACACACACACACACACACACACACAGTAATCATCACCATTTCAAGAGAGGAGTAAAAGAATGGAAATATGCTCATATATTGCAAAATATATTGCAAATATATTGCAATGAGATGCTCGAAGGAAAAAATGCAGGGCTCCTGAGTGAGGCAAGATACCAGTGTAAGGCTTTGCTATTTGACTTGTTAGATTACAGATCACATGCTTGTTTCAACTTAATAAAAATAATGAAGCATTAAAAGCATCTTCAGGTTTAAACAACGTCCCATTTCCTACAAGCATGAAGAGACAAGTATTTGTTAAATACTTCTGATGGTTCCATGTGGACTATATTCTCCCCCAGAGAGGGAAGAATATAAAGATCTCACTTGTAAGTAGAAGGTGAGTGATGCTTTTTAAAGATAGAGTTGAACTAAATTCTCATTTTCCTTTCTTTCAACCTTTATCAAAGTGTTGGAGTTTTAAGAACACCCCTATGACATCAAGTTCCTCTGGGGATGTACACAGTCTCTGATTTGTATCTTTAATGGACACACAGCCAGGCACACAGTAAGCACTGGATGTTGTTGGATAAGTGCAACTTGAAAAGGCATTTAAACACGAGTCTAGTTTTCCAGCTCAGCAGTGAACTTCTGAAAATAACGCTCTACCTGCCCTCGGAGGCACCAGAATTCTGGAAATCCAAGACCAGCACAGTGGCGATAGTGACAGAAAGAATTCCGAGTTCAGGAAGCATCTGCTTTTCTGTGGCCCTGAGACAGACTCTCCCTACCCTGAGAATTTCCGGAATATCAACAGGTGTTCTGAAGCAAAACAGGGACTGTCACCGAAGTTAGAGCACAAGAAAGCCATTCAAGTCTCAGTGGAACTTTGCTTGGCAGTGAGTAAGAAAATTGCCTCTACCTCCACCTCCATTTCACTGAGTGTGTAGAGTCAGGTGGGCACGAAACCAGGGCCTTCAAGCTTAGCTACATCCCCAATCTGTCTTTGTGTTTTATATTTTTGAGATAGGGTCTCTAAATCGCCAAGGTACACAAGCTTGTTCCAGCTTGTGATGCTCCTGCCTTGGCCTCCCAGAGCTGAGGCAGTCAACTCTCCGAACGCCACCTCGCCTTTTTCTTTTCACAAGTTTGTATGAGAGCTGCAAGTAAGAAAGGAGAGAAATGTGCCAAGTACTGTGCCTGTAATCATTCATTACTCGTTAAGTCAGGCACAGTATTAGACCCTAGGGAATTATTTGCTCTGTCAGTCAGTCAGTCAACAAATATTAAGTGAAAGGCTGCTATGCACCAGGCAGATGCACCTCTGCACAAGGCAGTTAATAGCTGCGAGAATGGGAGCTATTTACTTCCTGCCCAATATCCAGAGACACCTCCCAGACTCTGCCAGCTCCGGACATTCAGAGCAGGAGGCGTGGCCTACAACTTGGCCTCTTTCCTCACCAGGGGAGGAGCTTTGCTTTCTTAAACCGAGCCGCACACCACCCTGTGCCTTTCAGCCTTGTGCGTGTATCAACCGCGGGAATTCTGTTAAAATGTAGAATGTAACGATTCAATAGATCTGAAGTGGGCTCTGAAATCTTGTGTTTTTAACAAGTTTCCAAGTGATACAGGTATGTGGCCCACACTACAGTACAAGGTTCCAGGGCACTGATCTCATTTGTCTGAGCAGCGCCCATCAGGTCCACCCCTCCCCGACCTGCCTGTCCGTGAGGCAGGGACTCTGCCCACTCATTCAGTAACGAATTCTCAGTGCCTACCACAGGAGCTGAGAATGACACTAAACGCAGGCCACGGCCACCAGCGAAATGCACGCACAGCAACACACACGTGAGCACCGCATGCCATCCCCACCGGGCGTGAGACGCCGGTGACAGCGTCTGACCGGCCCTACTGGGCGCACGGCTACCGCTGAATCAGTTCTCAATGCCGCTTCATGAAGGGGGTTCGACACCCACAATACAGAGTTGACCAGTCGTCCTCCCCAGCCGCTCCCTCACTTCACCACCAGCACACCAAGCCCTCTGTTTAATGAAATCAGCTTTAATTACAAAATAATAATACTTGGTAAGTCCTATGCTTTCCAGGAGGCAGGGCAGACACAGAGGTCCAGCGACACCCCCTCCCCCTTCAGTCAGCAGTCCTGGTGGCTTGTCTCTGAGGTACAGGAGAACTTTCTTCAGGGCCGGAAAAGGGCAGCAATGGGTCTGTGTGGAAGGGGAGCACTCTCTTAGTAAGAATGGAGGACAGACAGGTGAGTGGGGTGGGAGTAGGGACAATCCCGGGAAACAAGGAATATAGCGAGGACCCAGGAATCTGATTTCTGATGTGCTGGCAAAACGTGAGAGGAGGTTGTCCAAGCAGTCCGTGAGGAGGCAGCTCAGGAAGACTGGAAGGAAGCTTCCAAAGGAACTCCGCAGGGCACCCTGGCAGTCCCCACGACGAGACAGCGCTGGGGGTGCAAAGCGATGGCTTCCCGGGAGAAGAAGAAGAAACTAAGGGTTCGCGGACTAGACGGACACCAGTCCGACGGCGAACCGGGGGCGCCCTGAAAGCTTAGCAGGGACGCTCAGTTCGGGAGGCAAACTTGGAGACTCGGCTGTGGCCGCCTTGCCCGGCGCCGTCCTTCAGTTCCGGGGACAGGGCGCCCAGGAGCTCCGGGCCGGGGGCAGGTCCTCACAGGTAGCGCTCCAGCCCCGGAGCGAAGCCCGGCTGTCTCAGGTAGGCCTCCCCCGGGCCGAGCGGGCCCAGCGCGCCGGCGGGTCCGGCCAAGGCCAGCAGAGGCTCGGCGGGCAGCTGGCCGGGGCCCGGGCCGGGGCGCGGCGCGGGGAGGCCCAGGCGCTCCGGGGGCTGCGCGTAGAGCGGCGGCGAGGCGGCGGCCGCGCAGGGCGGGAAGGCGTCGGGCGCGGCGCAGCAGGGCGGCTCGGGCGCGCCCAGCCCCGCCAGCTCGGGCTGCAGGCTCACCAGGCCGTCGGCGCGGAAGAGGCGCGCGGGCGGCGCGGGCGCGGGCGCGAAGGGCGCGTAGGGGAAGGGCGGCGGCGGCGGGGGCGCGGGCGCGGGCGCGGGCGGCACGGGCAGCTCGGCGCGCTTGAAGCGCTTGCGGCGCCGCAGGAAGCTGCCGTTGTCGAACATGTCGGCGGCCGCGGGGTCGAGCGTCCAGTAGTTGCCCTTGCCCGGGTTGCCCGGCTCGCGCGGCACCTTGACGAAGCAGTCGTTGAGCGTGAGGTTGTGGCGGATGCTGTTCTGCCACTTGCGCGGGCTGTCGCGGTAGAAGGCGAAGCGCTCGGTGATGAAGCGGTAGATGGCGGCCAGCGTGAGGCGGCGGCCCGGCGCGTGCGCCAGCGCCATGGCGATGAGCGCGATGTACGAGTAGGGCGGCTTTCCGCGCTGCAGGGGCCGCCGCCGCCGCCGCCCCGGGCCCGGCGCAGGGACCGGGTCCGCCTCCCCGCCGCCCGCCGGCGCCGCCGCCTCCTCCGCGGGCTCCCGGCCCGGCTCGGCCGCGGCGAGCGGCGACGGCGGCGGCCCCGACGGCGTGACCGAGGGCAGGGCGGGGAAGCCCGAGAAGGCGGCGGGCGGGTCCATGTCCCTGCGCCGGGTCCTAGGGATGCGGCGGCCCGGCCCGCGGCTGGGGAGGGCAGGGCCCCTGCACTCGCCTTTTATGGACAGGGCCCACCGCCCCCAGGGAGCGGGCCCCGGCCTTCCCCGCTGGCCGGCGCCTCCAGTTCGCCGCCCCTGCCCCTGCCCGCGCTCGCAGCCCCCTCTACTTCGCCCCTCCCTTGGGCGCTCTTGCCTTTGGGTCCCTTTTTCCCAGACCCTGCCTCATCTCTTCCCCATCCCTGTTGGGTCAATTCCGTCCCCCCGGCAATTGATCTGTCTCTTTCCACCCCTCCGTCGTCCCCCCTTTGGGTCAATCCCAACTACAAATCCACCCATTCAGGGCACTTTCCTGGACCTCACCCCAGTTTGCTCCTCCCAGCAATCCGGTTCTGTCCATCCTCCTGCCATCCTTCCATGCTCAGCTGCAACAGGGATGAGGAAATTCTCTTGCCAGCTCTCCTGCCCTTTGTGGCTGCTCAGGGGCATGTCAGGCCCAGTACTGGATACTGGGAAACTAGGGTTGCAGTCCCACGGAAGGGCAGGGCCTGGCTTCCTATTTGGAGACCCCAGGTCAGGTTCACCATCTCCGCTTGTGCTGACTCACCCGTGTTCCTGTCATGGCCTTACTTCAGGCCTCATGAACCATCTTTGAGAAGTCAAAATTATAAAAAGTGGTCCAGTTACTTTAAATCAAGGATTTCCCCAAATCCTTGAAAATTTGAAGTTGCTCTTCTAACACAGCTAGCTCTACAACTCCAAGTTCGAAGGAACACAAGAAGGCTGTGCACCTTCCCCCCGTAGTCAAGGACTAAGAGCAGCTTTCTGATCCCAACACCACTGTTGTCTGTCATTGGGTTAGGGCGGATCTGGGCAGTTTTGGTCAAATACCACCACCATAATGCAGAGGGAACGAAAGGCAAAGGAAGCTTACCTTACAGCCCTTCCCGATTCTGCAGACAGGATCAGCCTTTGAGAGTCAAGGCCTACTGAAATCTGGGGGCTTGTTTGCTTCTAGCCCAGTGTGCCTTACGCCCCTACAGATGACCAAAGCTAATTGCAACAGGCCCATGGCTTGGGGCGTCACAATCCCAACTTAAACACAACCCAGGGGCCTGCTCCCAGCTCCAGCTGCAAGTGGTAATATCATAGCGACTATGACTAAGCATTTTGTATTGGTTCAGCACGTTAAAGCATTATTTTACTTAAGTTTGGACATCTCTGGGAGGTGTTCCAATCCTGATTTCGTGAAAAGGAGGCTCTGAGCGTTTAAGCAGTTAATTCACACAGCTAATAATAGCAGAGGTAGAATGAGATCCAAGATCAGAGCAGTGGCTCCCTCACTCTTCTAATACCACCTCTTAAAGGGGAGAAATTAGCGGTGGCAGGGATCGAACCCAGCTCCTTATGCTTCCAAGGTAGCCGCAGTACCCCTTGTGCTAAATCCCCAGCTTAAAATGGAGACTTTAGAATCTGCTGAGTTACTTTGGAGTTCCTGCAGCTTCCACACTTCCATTGCGAACGTTGACTCCTGCCTGCCTCCGCCTGGTCAGCAGGTTCAGGTTCCCCCTCCACATCGCCACCTGGTTGTTCAGTGAAATAAAATGTTTCCTCTCACTTAATCCAATAGACTGTCCAACCTCATGGTGCTCTCCTACCAACATTCCAGATCTCAAATGCATAATCTCTTCTCCTGCCTCAGTCCCTACATCTGGCCTTTGTCAAGTCCGATCATTGTTGTGCTGTCCCCAATCCATCTTTCCGTCAGTTCTGGCCCCAGTTCACCCTGCATCATTCACCAAGCACTTGGGGCCAGGCACTTTGCAAACACTCAGAGCAAAAGAGAGATGGTGAGATTTACAACCTAGTGGAGAGATGGACAGTGACAAGCAATGAGAGAGTTGGTCTGAGAGGTAGAAGCAGAAGAAGGAGTAGATTTAGAGGCAGTGCCCTCCCCTCAACAACAACAACAACAAACGGAATAGTCTGCCACGGTATCCTCTCCACCGTGCAGTCCCCTGCACTAGTGCAGGACAGTCAGTCTCCCCAGATAGCACACTGAGAAAAGGGTGAGACAAGCGATCAGAGCAGCACGAGTCCAGTTCTAAGAGCAAAGCAACCTCTGCCCAAACGGAAGGAAGCGAGAACATCTTTTCCCAGCATTGTTGTGACGCCTTGTCCCAAAGTGTCTGCATTTGCTGTCCCAAAGTGGTCCACACTGCCACCTGGTAAGAGATTCTTCTTTCCTGATTACACAACAGGCATTTCCGGTATTAACCAGGAGCGCAGGGATGAGAGTGGGCATCAGTGGGCACTCAGGTGCATCAGAATCCTGCACTGGACTCAGGCATGGAGACGGCACAAATGGCACCTCAGCCACCCCGTCCCACTTCCTTTTAGGGACACAGCTCCCCTAAAGAAGCATCCACCCCACCCTCTGATTCACACCTCCAGAGAAAGAATGGATCAGAGTAAAAAATGACTCTTATTACCACCTTTAGTCAACAGCTCTTTCCTTATACTTTCAATTTTCCAGTTCATCTGTGCAACCTGGGATATAGTATATGTTCAGTAAATGATACCAAATGTTTGGTTGGCTATGCTAATCCTAAGGAGAGTGGGGGCAGGGAGATGGGCCAAAGGGGTGAGAACATAGACTTTTTCTAGTTCTTTGTGCCTGTCTGGCCCCCTCCATTGGGCCTGCTTCCCAGAGCCGCACAGGCCAGTGTCAGGGGGCGGCCCAAGAGCTAATCCGTGTTTTCAGCGTGGCTGGGCCCTCTTTTCACAGGCCCTGGGCCGGACGTGATGCGGCTGAGCATCCGGGCATAAGATGGACAGTGAAGGCGGCCCCTTTCTCATGGGCCTGGATTCCAGGCGGCCCAGCGTCTGAGTGGAGCCCCTGGGGCGGGAGGAACACAGTGGCCGGGCTGGGCAGTCCTTTGTCTGACCACACTGGGTGGATATTCAGGCTGGCAGGAGGGATTAATGGCCAGGGATTGGCCCTGGGGCCGGCCTTCCCACTGCCCTTTGGAGGCCAAAGGCCCAGGTCAGGGCACACGGCGTTGATGGCTCTCCAGATAGGAGTGGAAATTCCCAGCCCAGTCCAAAGCTGTTTGCACTAGGCCCCCAAAGACCCCCTACCCTGAGCCCCAGCTCTGCAGAGGTGGTACTAGCCCAGGCATCCTGCAAGGCAAGCAGCAGTTGTGGGGCAAGCGCTTACCACATACTCAGCCAGGGGAGGGGGGGGACAGGTTGGGACTGAAAGTCATCTCAGGTCCTTGCCCAAGATCCCCAGCCTTCTGGGAGGGTCCCGTGAGCTCTGGAGAGAGATAGCCATGTTAACCCAGGGAGGGTCCAAGGGGCCCGCTGGGCTCTAAGAAGATTTCGTAAGGCTTCCCGGAAAGGTCCTCTGAAACCTCTAGCTTGAGACCATCCCAGAGTGTGTATTTCCAAAGCACTTCATCCCAATATTGAGGCCCCCAGCCCAGAGAGCCGAAGGGGCTTAGGGCGCAGGAAATCTTAGATCCCTCTACACCGCTTTGGGCTACACAAGATCTTGCTCCTCACACCTCAAACTGGAGCTGTCCTCAACTCGTTCCTCAGGAGGCTGAGACAAGCAGTCCCAGCCAGGCTGGGGAGCAGTCGGGACCCCTGTGGTGATGCCCTTTGAGGCCAGGCTGCTCCTGTAGTAAGGATGACCAGCTGCGGGGCCCAGCTCCGGAGAGTCTTAGACAGGCACAGGGAGACAGCAAATGCAGGCCGACTGCTGAAGGAACGCTGGTGGGGAGGGAACCCTTCTTGGTCTTTTTCATCCCTCAGGTCTTTCTGCCAGTACTAACGCTGTGCTGAGGCCGCCCCGGGACAGATGCTGGATCCAAGCCAGATGATGATCCAAGCCAAGATGATGAATCAGGCCATCCCCCGCCTTCTTCACTGTGACTAGGAGATGGCAGCCTTGATATGCTCCCCGAATAAGGTGGTCACTTAGGGCGCGGGCAGAGTAGGGCTGGCCCGAACACGTGTACGGGGGCTCGTGTAGCTTGGCCAAGTCCGGTCCTTGCTCAGCATTCCCAAGCCCTGGAAGGTCCCAGGATTGCCCTTCCAGAGCTGTAGAGAGGAGCGCCCATGTTAACCCACTGAGGGACCCCAGGGCCAGCTTTGGAATATTTCTTGAAGATCTTTGGTTTGAGACCTGAAAAAGGTAAATCCTGGTGGCTGGGCAGGGAAGGACCCAGGCTGAAATAGAAACCCATTTTCTGTGTCCCATTAACATTTCTGTCGCTGCCTTTATTTGGTTATCACTGCCTCTTGATGCATCTATCTCTCTGATGATACTCTGCAGTCACCAAAGGCGCAGCTCAAGATGGCACGAGCTGATGGTCCATGGATATGCACCAGATGTCCAGAACAAAATTGGGGTGCCAGGTCGAGGAAACTGGATGCAGAAGTATGGCAGCAGGAGTGTGTGGTCCCTTCTGGGCAATGCAAGACTTCCGGTGTCTCCCTGAGAATGACGAGAGCTGGTGCAGGACAAGTCCTGAGGGCACAGCCTGCACATTCCAGTGCTAGGTAGCTGCTGGTTATCATTGTGACGGTTCTAATTGACTGCAGCTGGTGAAAGGGGCAAGGGAGGCACATAGGGTCAGGCTGGAGCTGATTTTGTTTGCCAGGCTAAGAGGTTGGCAATAGGGACCTTCAGTTTCCAGCAGAGCAGTGACCTGATCAGAGCTCACATCTGGCTCCCTAAGCCCACAGGGACAGGGATAGATGGGAAGACTCGAGAGGCCAAGAGGGCAGATGGAGGCTGGCCACGTCCAGATGTCCTCTATGGTTCTGACTTGGGGAGCAGCAGACACCTCATTCTCTTCCCTCCAGCCTAGGTGGGGACAGAGTCTGGAGCTGCCCTTCACACTTGTGGCTTGGCCATCAGAGTGGTCACACAGTCCAGAAACGGCCCTCCGCTCCTGGCTTTCCCTCTCCAGCCATTTTCGGCCACTGAGGTCACATCTCAGAACTTGCTCTGAAATCCTTTCTCTTTTCTTGCCTGTTTCAGTCCTTGCTCAGCCCAGTGGCAGCACCTCCTCTCCCGACACAGCGGCCTCCTGGCTGGTCTGCCTGTGGCAGGTAGAGCCATTTCTCTTCTGCCCACTGCTTAAATCCTTCCAAGGGCTGCTCCCCACCCCCCTACCCAGTCAGACTAACCGAGTAGCTGCTGGTCAAGCCCTGGGCTGACCTGTGCACCCACCTGAGTGCCTCTTTCTGGTCTTGCTTTCCTACAACATATGCATTCTGTACAGAGTCACATTAGCTGTTTTCACCACATTCCAGATACCCTCCCACTTGGAGCCTTTGCTAATCAAAATCATGACAACCCAGGTTTCCAGACTTCAATATGAACACAATTTTGTTTTGTTTCGGTTGTGGGTTTTTGTTTGTTTGTCTGTTTGTTTTTGAGACAAGGTCTTACTATGTAGCCCAGGTTGGCCTCGAACTCTCATCAGTCTTCATCCCTCAGCTTCCCAAACGCTGGGATCACCAGCGTGCGCTACCATGTCCAGCCATTCAGGCGCAGTTTGTCTAGTTTTCCAAGCAGTCTTTCAGTTATCTAAGAATGCTGTTGCAGAAGTCCCCTTTCCTCTGAAAATCCTCACTTTGGGCTAGGGGTGTAGCTCAGAAGCTGAACAGTTCCCTAGTATACACAAAGCCCTGAATTCAATCTCTACTACCAAAAACACGAAACACAAACAAGACACCAACAAAAACCTCCACCTCCAGCCACCTTTCCACTGTTACACAAATAGCAAGTAAACACCAAAGACCCCTTTGGCTTTCCCACCCAAAGACAGAGAGAAGTGAACTCTCCTTCCCCTGGCCCTTTGCCAGGAGGGACCTTAATCCAGTGATCTGCCTGGCACATTCCTGTTTGTGCTTTGAGAGCCACTCTCAAAAAGTGACCCTTTAGCTCCTAGAAAACGTTTCCCACTTTCTCCTTCCTTTCTTTGCCTCCAGGCAGAAGACCCAAGACAGCTCTGTCCTGAATGAACCCAGAGAGACTTCAGTCCATGTTCCCCGCTGCTCCCCACTGCACAAGGGATGTCAGAGCTCTGCAGTCGGAGCTGGGCCCTCATCCCCGAACCCTGCGCCAGGCTGCAGGGCACACATCTCCACACATGGGCCTTTGGGAGTGGCCTGATCGGCCATTTGCTGAGGGGGTGTCAAACAAATGAGTACACACTTCTGGAACAGCAGAAGGTCCCTGTGCCTGATCTCCAGCCAGAAACCAGCCTCCTGCCCTCACCGCCACTCTGCGCAGCTCCGAGGCCCTGGGCCGAGACTCCTCACTCGGCCAGGGTCCAGGCTCAGCTCAGGCTCAGACAATGTTGGCTCAGCCCCGAGAGTGTAATTCCAGCCGATCCTCAACCACACACCACACGTGGCATCTGAAGTATGCTCCGTGTTCTTTGGGGCTGTCCTCGGCCGCTGTCCACCTGGGCTCTGTGCCTTCACACACGCTGCGCTCTCAGGCTTCCCGCTCTCACTTCCTGGGAAGCTGCGAGGGACAGGTGCTGTGCGCCAGACTGTCTTACCCGGTGCCACAATGAGATACACATTCCCAAGGCCCACGTTAGACACAAAAGACCCTGGAGAGCCGAGGACTCTGAGATTGCCAACTTCTGGGCCTCTCCACTCAAGGCATCTGGAAACCACGTGGCCCCAGTGCTGTCCCTGAGCTGGATGCATCGTGTGTCTCACACACACAGAGTATGAATGTTTCTCAAATGGATGTAAATGCTGCTGTGATGGATAAACACAAACACATGTAAAAGCTTTGCAGTTGTTTTTATTTTTGCCATGATTTTTAATCCATCAATGGATATTAAGAGCACAACTACTATCATATGGGGGAGCTGAGGGCTGTTCTAAAATCCCCATTCTTAAAGCACTACTAGAGTACAAGGGGCCCTCCTATAGTTTTGGACGTTAAGATCTAGAAAAAGGAGACTCTCAAGAAGAGGAAAAGAGGCTGCCAAGGACTTGAATTGGAAAGTGGTGCAAGATTCCTGCTGTACAATAACCAATGTGGAAAAAGTGCTGGAAGTATTTATCACCTAGGGTGTTCTAGACATCAAGTAATATAAAACTCAAACCAATTGCAGCTGCAAAGAAATACATTTTCTCCCTAACAAGAAAGTCAGAGATGAGGCAGCTGAGATGCTGGCTTCCCTTTTCCTTGGGGTTCTTGGCTGTCCCTCGTGAGTTGGTTCATCTTTAGACTGGCACCAGATGACACAGCACCCATAGCACCATGTTTGAGCTGTGGTGATCCAGAACAAGAGACTCTTTCTATGCCTATTTCTAAGAGGGAAAAGCTCCGGTCCCCACCCCCAAACTTCTCTTTAGCTCTCATTGGCCAGAAGCGGATCCCAATCCTAGACCAATGGCTGGCAAAGGGGAGCGACTTCCTTGTTGGTCTAAGACTGACCTACTCTGGGATGGGGGATGAGTCGCTTTCCCACAGAGTGAGTTGCTGTATAGATGAGAGTAGCTACTGAAAAAAAAATACCATTAGGGGGCTGGGGATTTAGCTCAGTCGTTCCGGTGTCTGCCTTGCAAGCACAAGGTTCTGAGATCAATCCCTGGTCACCACATACAACAATGCCAGGTGTGGTGACTCACAACCCACCAGCAATTAGTACCACATACCATCATGCCAGGCGTGGTGGCTCACACCTGTAACCCCAGCATTCGGGAGGCAGAGGCAGGAGGATTGCTATAAGTTTGGGGCTACATAGTGAGCTCAGGGCAAGCCTGAACTACAAAAGTGCGACCCAATCTAAAAACAAAATGCCATTAGGAAGGAGGAAGGGGAGCCGTTGCCGGTGTCTGCTACAAAGGGGAGAGAGGAGGCAGTGAGATGAGACTGGAGTTGGCTGGCTGTGGAATATCTGCCTCTCAGCCTTGCATAAGCTGCTCACCTGTGTCTGGCTGTGCCACCTGGATCCCAGCTCCGAGAGTAAGGCCTGGCACACATCTTCTTAGGATCTAAGAGAAGGAAGAGGGGAACTAGAAAATTAGTGTATCTCCACTGGTTTCTATTTGAGAAATGACCCGAGTAAAGCTCATGAAAGATCGTCTGGCTGGGTGCCAGGCACCTTGATCATCATAATCTTCAGTTTCTCCTCCAGAGACATGGGAGGAAATCTGATTCACCTTCCACAAAATAGTAAGCATTAAGGCCCATGAATATTTAATATGACATATTTGACATGCCAGTCACAACTTTGGGGAAGAGAACTCTGGGTTATGAGTGTGCTGGGCAAGGAGTATACACCTGTAGTCCTAGATACTTGGGAGGCTGAGGCTGACTGAGGAGATATAGTCAGAGTCTACCTCAAAAAACAAGCAAGCAAATAAAAACCAGCAAGAAACAGGGGAAGGAGACTTTAACTCTGAGCTACAGTTTTGCATATTGTAAATCTGAGGTCATGGGCAGTTTATCATCTATTCAAAAATGGCTTCATTAGGGCCAGGGATTTAGCTCAGTGGTTCTGGCGCCAGCACTTGTCTTGCAAGCGCAAGGACCTGGGTTGGATCCCCGGTAACCACATACCATACTGGGTGTGGAGACTCACGCCCAGCAGCAATCAGCACCACATACCACAGGGCGGGGCGTGGTGGCTCATGCCTGTAATCCCAGCACTCAGGAGGCAGAGGCAACAGGATTGCTGTGATGTGAGTTGGAGGCTGAACTCAGGGCCAGCCTGAACTGCAAAGCAAGATCCTGTCTCAGGATCTAAAAAAGAAAAAAGAACCCAAAAAATGGCTTGATTAAATTTTTGAAAAAAAATCCCCAATAAGTATGCATTAACTAGTCAGAAAAAAATCAATTAAATGCTATCCTCAATTTTTTTTTTGAGACAAGGTCTCACTTTTATAGTTCAGGCTGGCCCTGAGCTTGTCTGTATAGCCCAGACAAGCCTGGAACTCACAGCAATCCTCCTGCCTCTGCCTCCCGAGTGCTGGGATTACAGGCGGAGCCACCATGCCCAGCACTATGGTGTGTGGTGCTGACCACACCCAGCATTGTTGTATGTTGTTACTGGAGATTGAACCTTGTGCTTGCAAAACAGGCACCAGAACCTCTGAGCTACATCCTCAGACCAATGCTACCCTCAATTTAAAGATGAGAGAATGCTGGATGTGGTGATTTACACTTGGTTGTCTTAGAGATCTAGGAAGCTGAGACAGGAAGATTTCAAGTTCAAGCCTAGCCTGGGCAAATTAGTGATTTATTGAGACCCTACCTTGAAATAAAAAATGAAAAAGGGACAAGAGATGTAGCTCAGTGTGAATGCCTTGCTTCATTCTCTAGTACTGTGGAGAGGGGAAGAGAGAGACAGAGGGAGAAGGATAGAGAGAAAATGAGAATATGATTAAGAAT
>PVIR01002467.1:0-102355 GCA_004026965.1 Petromus typicus | reverse complement strand
ACATCTACAATGAACCTGTTTCTCAGTATTGTCACTTTCTGCAGCACCTGAGTGGGACTGTGATATATCTTTGTGAGCAGAGGCACAATTTTACTCCCAAAAAACAGTCTGTTTCTGCTCATTGCTCAATACTGTTCCACTGAAGGGATGTACTAGAATCTGTGCAGTTGTTTACTAAAGCAAACTCATTTCCAGGTTTGGGTCATTGTCAATGATGAAGCTATCAAGTTCACATGTCAGCCTCTGACCGGACACCAATGCTCATGGTTCTAAGGCAACCCTTCATAGTGGGATTTCTTGGTCATATGGCAAGTGACATCACTGCAACTAATCTGTATTTCCCCAGGGACTAGTGGTGTGGAGCATCTTTTCAGGGGCCTGTTGACATCTCCACAGACTGCTAGGTGTGCTGGTTCACATCTTTTGCTCATTTGTATATTATTTTGCTTCTTGTTGAATACTGAGGGAATTGTACATTTTTCTTTATGAGTCTTTTATTGGACATTGGAATACATTTTTCTCTAAGGTGTTTTTCATTTTTTTAAGGGTGGCCTTTATGTAGCAAAAAAGCTGTAATTTGGATGGAAATTGTATTTATTAACAATTTCCTGTTATGGCTTACTCTTTTGGTGTCACATATGCAAATTCTTTGCCTAACCAAAGGTCACTATAGATTATCCTGTTTTTCCCAAAAGATTTCATATTTTGTTTTAAATTTAAGTGTATGATGTATTTTGACTTAATTTTTGCTTGACGGGCCACGTGGAGTCCAAATTCATTTTTTTTCCTGTCAAAGGACTCCTACTATTCCAGAATGAAATGCTGACCAATTTATCTTTTCTCCATTAAAATATCTTTGCACATTTCTCAACTGGCCATTTACAAATCTGTGAACTCTCTATTCTGTTTTACTATTTGATGGATACTACATGCCCCGGAGGTCTGTCGACCTAGAGGAAATTTCAAAATTCTCCTGAGTTCTCCAACTTTGGCCAACATTTCAAACATCCTTTGGGTTGTCCTGCTCTTTTCCTTCAGTATGGACTTGGAATAAGCTTGTCTGTATCCACATGAAGACCCTAGAAGGCATTGGATGTAACTGCAACAGGCCTGTAGATTCATTCAAGGAGAAGAACTGACTCCCTAAATACTTTGAGTCTTTCATGCCATGGACTCCGGGTGTCTTTCCAACTTTTCAGGCTGTGATTTGTCAACAATATCTCATAATGATATTCTCGCTTCAATTTTCATAAATATCTTAAAGAACCTGAAAAACAAAGTCCATTACTCTTCCCTAGATATTTACTGCTTGCCTCTTCAAAGCTCACTTACTAATTCTCCCTTAACTGTTCCTACTCATTTTAAACTCTAAAATCTTAAGTGCTTTTTAATCCTTTTTGGACGCTTGCATAGAACCACCCACCTTGGCCAAACACATGGCAGAAATAGTTCACTTTGCCTTCCCACAAGACCGTGGTGCAGCTCCTGCCTTGAGCTTAAATTCAGCTCCGCCTTCTTCACAGTTTATTGGGTGTTATTTTCTGGGAGTCAAGCAGGACTGAGTATGGCCGTAAAGCCAGGAGCTGAGATGATGCTGCCTGCAGGAGTCCTTGGCTAGCTCTGCAGCCACTAGCACAATCTTGGGACTATGCACGCCTAGGTGTCCTTGCCCCATCCCTGGAGAGATCTTTGCAGTCTGAGCATGGTTCAGTTGCAGCTGAATTTTTCTGATACCACTGAGTGGATGCAACCCTGCTTGTCACTGTCCTCATCACATCTCTCCTTCTGTGCTTTGGTCCTTTTTGTCACCTCCCCTCCCAGCTGGAACACTCAAGTCTGCTTCCTCCCCAGCCCACTCAACTGCCCTCTCTGTACCAATGCTATCTTCTCAGGACAGTTCCAACCAAATGCTGTTTCTTCTAGGATGCTGTCAGCTCTCACCATACACACAGGTGGTGCAAACATGAATATAAATCATTTATTTGTTGCCAAATACCCAACAATGAAAGTTTACTGAGTGCTTATTGTGTGCCAGGCACCATGCCAAGCAGCTCATGTGCACTCTCTTTTAATCCCCAGAAAAGCTTACTCAGTCCTCACTCATAGTCTTAGATCAGGGATAAAATGAGTTTTTACTAAAGCTTAATTTGTCAGAGTCACACAGACATCTGGTAAGGGGGAGATGAATTACAATCCCCACCCAGGTTTGTTGTAGACAAGAACTGGAGCAGAGGGTATCACCCAGAGGGAGATAGCTTCAACAGGGGTGTATCCTCTCGGGTGCTGCACACAGTGAAGGAGTACACTCTCTTCAATTCACTGCCTTGGTCGGTCCTCTTGAGCTCCAGCACTCTCACCTCTAGCCTAAGGCTTTCAGAGAGCATGAGTTTAACAGGTAGCTCTGGTCAAAGGGGACTGGGTGGCAGTACTGTAATGGCAGTATGCGGACACAGGGTGGACACAATCTTGTACATCTGACAGCATCTGTTCTCTTCCAGGTGCTGGATCTTTGCGAATTGATTCTTCACATCGATGGCTCCTGTGGCCCACCACCCCACGTTCTTCCCCCTTATACTTCAAAAGGCCACTG
Source organism: Petromus typicus (assembly GCA_004026965.1). Taxonomy (NCBI): domain Eukaryota; kingdom Metazoa; phylum Chordata; class Mammalia; order Rodentia; family Petromuridae; genus Petromus; species Petromus typicus. The sequence goes on along the minus strand of PVIR01002467.1, from coordinate 99,765 downwards.
CTTTATCCTTTATCTTGCTTGTATGTGAATGTTAATGTTTACATGCGTGCATTTTGGTCTAAATTCACATTTATTAAGTAACTCTATAAGTTAGCTGTAAGTTTTTGTAACAGCAACATATTTGATCAAACTTGAAAACCTGTGGAATTCTTGGAGAGTGTATCTCAATGGGAGGCCTCCCTTTAGGGGTTCACTCCCAGTACCCTCAAAAATAAAATGAAAAAACCAGAAACAGTGAATATCTATAGAACTGAAAATACAAGACTAAATTTTAAGTGTAGTCTTATAAAAAAAAGAACAGGGATGTAGAAATAGTATGGCCCTGACCTTCCAAACTTGTATGGTAACAATAATTCTGGTCAATGTTTATTTAAGTGTAGGCTCCATTATAGACCTTTAGGCACCAGGGACTCTCATAAGGGTGAGCAGAATCCTTGGACTGGATGAAGAGTTTGGCACATGGAAACTGATAGGAGTGAGCCATTCTGCAATCAAAAGACGTTTGCATATCAAAAGACATTTCTATCTTCTTTCTCTACCTTCTCCTCTGTCAAGAAACAATAAGCTAGGCAGTACTATAGGCTAAGAATTTAAAGATAAGCAACAAACTTCACTACCATGTCAGACAAAGGCAACAAACAAGTATACACAGTGGATTAAGTATTCAAGGTAACATGGGAGATCAAGCTCAGTCTGATCATATAAAAAGGAAATGTTATGACTCGCTTCTAGATGTATGTCCAAAGCCCATGTATGAGCTCAGAGACTTGAGGAGGTGGTTGTTCTAGGGTGTGTGAATGTGGATGAAGTGGTCCTTAGTCCACTGTCTGGTTTAGCATCATTCTGGGCACGGATAATGGCAGGCCTGGATGGGATAAAGGGAATGAAGGGTTGATGATGCTGCTTTGAGGCTTCCTGCTTACCCTGCCATGGACTGTTTCCTGTCTGTCATGCTACCCTCCTCTGGGGCTAGCTAACTATAGACTGACACTCTACAAACTGTGAACTAAAACTTTTTCTTCCTATAATTTGTGCATGTTGAGTATTCTGTCTTAGCAAAGAGAAAGTAACTAAGAAGAAATGTCATTCCAGCATTTAAGGCAAACTTGACATCTGCACAGCACATGGGTGGTTAGCACTGAGATGGATGCAGCACACTGTTGGGACTGCGGATGCCTTCTGAGGGAAGGCAGGTGCTATGAGCAGTGAGAAGACAGAGCACCGAGTACACACCACATGGAGTGCAAAGGAAGTCGCTGGCTTTGGAGATGTGAGATTTTCACTGTCCCAAGGGAGTGAGGAAATGTGGAGAAGTCAGTGGGGCAAACTGAAGGAAGCCATAGCAGATTCTAGGAGAGAGAGAGAGGACCATGTTAGGAAAGCTCTCATGGTGGTGACTACAGCCTTGGGTTAGGCTCCTGGGCAGGCAATGAGTGGCACAAGCTTGATTCCAGGTGGATGGGAGTGAAGAGGAGCACAGTCTTTAGGGGCAAGGCTCCCAAGGGCCCAAGTAGCCAAATCTTGTCCTGTCTAATGCTGCACCCACTCCGACTGGACCCCAGGCCATGCCATCGAGAGCAGCAGAAAGACACACTCCACTTGGGCTCTGCATGCAAGCAAGCCCAGTCTCTTGAGACTTCTTCCTTTTCCTCAAACCACAGCTAAAGAGAATATAAGGAGAAAGAAGGGACAATGAAAAAAAAACATGAAAAATAAATAGAAATAAGCCTTTTGTAGATAAGAGAGGAGGGAGATTGAAGGGAGGAAAGGGGAATGGGATAAAAAGAAGCAAGATATATCATGCACAGGTACAAATTTCTTATGATGAATGTTATTATGTACATCAAAAATATATCAGTCAAATATTTTAAAAAAGCAAGGAGACTTCAGAAGAGTCAGGAGTAGCTCTGCCTCCTGGAAAGCCTGGATGCAGAGGATGCCCTGAGTCAGAGCCTGTAAGGTGATCTATATGTGCACATGCATGTGTGTGTGCATGTGTGTGTGTGCATTCATGAAGCCAGTAGTTCACTGGCATAAGCAACTTAAGAACATCATAGTTTCTCCAAGGGCCAAGCACAAAGATCTACCAACCCAAATGAGCTCTGAAAGTACTGCTGCCTTTGGAGAAACCACTTCAGTTCTCTACTGATTTCACAGGCTGAATTCCTGTGCAAAATATATTGTATTACTTTCCTGACCCCTGACCAAAAATACCAGAAAAACCAAACAATACTCACATCAACTGCTTATTTCAATGTCAAATGTTTATTTCTATGCCACAGTTGCCTTAGCACAATTTGTAAAAGAAAGGAATTTTTTAAAAATGATTGTTTTTGGTCAGGATATTTTCTCTGAAATTATAAGATAGAAATAAACACCTTGATACCACAATTATCATTTCTTTCACATCTTTCTAGTGAGCTGCATCTCAGAATTTCCCTTGGATGGTATTCTTTTAGATAGGAAAATATCCATAGGAGAAAAGAGTTTGGACTCATTAAACACGGGATAGCTTTTTTCGGCGACTTTACCTAGAACGTCCTGGGTTTGGTGCACTCTGTCACTACTATCATATTTTTAATATGATTTAAAATAATAGGCATAATTGATCACATAAAACAAAGTGTGCTAGAAATGAGCAGGGTCAGAGACAGACTGGAACCAGGTGCATCTCAGATCTTGGAGTTGGAGTTTGGGACACACCTTTCCTCCACAACAACCAACTAGGCTCGTGGGAAAAGTGCTCAGCAGCAGCATTCTCTGCCCAAGTGACCTGCCGGGCATCAGATACAACTGAAATGGCCTGGCAACACCCAGAGTTGGTCTGTTTGCTTTTTCATAAGGGTTGCTCCGATTTCTTTCCCAGTTCCCACATTCGAGGAAGTGGGAACATGGCATCCACTCTTTAACAGACCTCACTTGCCTGATCTAGACTCAAGTCCGCCAGGATTCTGACAGCAGAAGTGGACACCGTGCCTCCGCCTGTGCAGGTGGCTGCAGGGTGGTGGCTGTCACACAGACCCCTCAGCAGACACAGGGACAGAGGAGCATTCTTTAAGTTCATGCACATTTTATTGAGTAGTAATATAAAATGCTTTTTCTTTTTCATTGTTACAAGGGCATGCTTTGATTGCCAACATTTCAGAAGTCAAATTACAAAGGCAAGGCTTTAGGCTGTAGTGAATTACTTGGGCACTTATACAATTGTTAAAAAATATGAATGGACTTTTGCTGTGGTTTTTGTTTTCAGAATGAACCAGTTGTAACCCGTAACTGATATACAAAGGGAAAAAAGTGAAAAAAGTAATAGTTTGTGGCACGTGACAGAACAGAATGAAATAACTAAACCGTCATGATATTAACAGTTACCATGCATTTAGAGTTCACATGTAACTACAAACTTATTAAATTTCACAAGGTTTGCTAAACATGCTAACCATCTATGTGTGCACTGACAAGCTTGTTAAAAACTTTTAAGAATACTCTCCCCTTTAGATTTTTTCAAAGCTTTTTTGATTACAAAATTTCAAAGGCATTAAGCATTTTAGAGAATATAAAGTACGCCAGTATACATACATTTCCAGTATATGTCAGACCACTAAGCGCATTACAGTCCCATACAGGCTGAGACAGCCATTTTTTTTTCTTAAAAAACATGCATAGGCAGATTTTTTGTTTTTTACAGAATATAGATGCTTTATCACTGTACTTAATATGGTGTCTTGTTCACTATACTTAAAAATGCACCACTCATAAATATTTAATTCAGCAAGCCACAACCAAGACTTGATTTATCAATAAAACCCCTAAATATAAACAGCAAAAAAAGATACGTGTAATTATTCCAGTTTTTTTTTTAAACTTAGAGAAAAGAAAAAGGAAAGATATTCATTGCCAAATTAAAAGGTAAGTGTTATAATGGAAAAAAGGGCTGTCAAGCACACTAAAGAAACCTGAGGTAAGCATGACCTGTACAAAATTAAACTGTCCTTTTTGGCATTTTTAACAAATTTGCAACATTCTTTTTTTTTTTTCTTTTTCTCTTTTTTTTTTTTTTTTAAGACTGCCTAATTCGATTTAGAGCCATTGTCTGACAAGAGTAGCAAAACATTATCAATAAATAGTCCTTATTTAGTTTGTACATCATTTTTCTTAAAAATGTTTGATGTCATCCATTTTAGTGCTGCAACTGTAAACGTACAATAGAGTAAGAAATTAGACAAAGTTTTCATGTCCAGTAACAGAATAAAAGGCCTTTCATGAACCTACATGGAAGTCCCCAGTGCAGCAAGAAAATATGTTCACCCCAACATCGCAGAATATACTAGCATAGCTTTCTTTTAAAATTTTTTCCCCTAGAAGCATTTTTAAAAGGCATACCCAAAAGAGGTGCATAATCACCACCCTCATCAAATATAGTTTCTTTTCTCTCTCCCTCTCCTTTAATGATCATGTAAACGGAATCCAACGCCTGGCCCCCAGAGCACACAAGCTAAGTCAGAGGCAAGAACACTCCCCACGGGTACGCAGCAATCCCCACCAAGCCCTGCAGCTCAAAAAAAAAGGGGGTGAGCAGGAGGGGGGGGGTCACTGAATATTGCTGCTGTTGCTGCCATTGCTGTCTGTGCCGTTAGTCTCTGAGGCGAGGGCCTTGTTGATGGAATTGAGGTTGGCATCCGAGGGCACGGCATCTCGGCGTGGTGGCATCCTCTCGTTAATCCGGTCTAAGCCCTTGGCCTCCTCGAAGCTAGTGATCTTATGTTGGGGCGAGAATCCTTTGATAGCTACACGGAAAATCATTAAAAAAGAGAAAGTGGGTTAGCCAGGGGTGCGGCAAGAGCGCGGTGGCTGTGGCAGGGAGGTCAGGGACTTCGCAGTGGGTAGGAATCCTTTAGTGGAGAACAACGTGACGGGACCTGAACACGACACAACAGACTCCTTACCATACTCGGAGGTGACCAAAGGTTGGAAAACAGCCAGGTCTCTTGGCAACCAAAATGTCTTCTTGAAGGCACTAAGATGTAAGATTTCCATGTCTTCGTGAAAGTTTACATCAAAGAAATCCGCAGTGGATAGGTAAAGAGGGAGGATGCTTGCAGGATGGGCCTCTGGAACAGCCCCCATTGGCTGTGCCAGCCCCATGAGCAGCACACTGGGCCTCCTGACAGATGGTGGCGGACCCCACTGGCACCTCCAACTGTGCCGAAAGCACCTGAGCCCCAGGTGTGCTATGCCGGCCATCCTAGCAACAGGCCTGCAGCACAAGGTGGAGGGGGGCCAAGAAGGCTTTAACATGGGGATTTGTGACACCCCAGGGTCCCAGAAGACTTCCCTATGGAAATTTCCACAGTTCACAGGAAAGAGGAAATGATACACTCTGGCTTTCCCACTCAGTTTTGCAGCCCATGGAGTAGGCAACAAGTTAAAGAGACTCCGAAAAATCAGTATCAGGTACTAGGTAGGGAAAGAAGCATTGTCTGCCCTTCAGCAGTGAACAGGTCAAACTGATATTCATCTGGTACCCACTGCAGCCTAAGTCAAAGGAAAACTCCTCAGGAGATCAGTGAGCAACAGACGTAACCACAGAAGACGTGGTTAAAAAAGAAAAGGGAAACATATGCACAATTTTAGGCACTAATCAATCAGGCTAGCTCATGCCTTGCTTGATCACATGTGGATTTCTCCAAATGGAGATGATGATACGTGTATGGGGTTTTCTCTAGCAACCTTTAGCTACAGAGACAGGTAGAACATTTGTGCAAGAAAATAGCTGCTGCAAATCGAATACAGACATGGGGACCGATGACATCAGTTTGCGTCACTGAAGAGAAAGCCAGATACTTGAGGGCCAATCACCAATGCTGTCGGGGCTGGGTCACCGTGACCAGAGGGGGTCAGCTACAGCAACCTGCATGTTCCTTGCCCTCTCTGGAGGAGAGGCAGAGCAGTTTGAAGCTGACCACTCCTACGCCAACCACTCCTACGCACGCGTGTGCTGCCTCTTGTTATTATGGGCGAGATTCTTAAAGATGGACAACGCTCTCTGCACTCCGTCTGATAGGGGTGAGAACAGACTGTTTCTCCTCTGCACTGGGATGGTTAGCATCATGGTGATTAGTCAACTGTGAGAGGAAGATGAGGAGAAAGGGAAAGCCCAAAGCCCAAAGCAAAGCTTCTTAACTCTTCTGTAATTCAGCAATGAACAAATTGCAGAATCATGGAGCTGTGTAATGAGCACCCACCCTGAGAAGCAGAATATTTCCAGGGACAAAATAATGGCACGAAGCTGTACTTTACTCTTCTTCTAAACCGCTACATATATTTTTATCATAATTAACAAACATCAAGTGTTTATAATTGTAATTTATAATGAAATTTTATAAGTTTAAAATGGCAAAATGGAATCTCTAGGTTTAAAGAGCCAATAGGATGGGACATAGATATCATGAATCTACTAGAAGCAAGGCCCTCTCTGGGCTGGGGCTCGTCCTGGGCACTTCTGCCCGGTCGGGAAGAATGTGCTGTGCTGTAGCTGGTGGTCAGACAATGGTATTAGCACTGGTAGTGAACCACACGACACAGAGTCACAGAAACCACAGAAGACAGCCAGACTATCAACAAGAATGCACACTGCAGATTAGGATTTGCCAAAGGAATAGAGATTCCCACATAAATAGCAGTTTGCTGACTGCTATTTAGGAAGCAGTTGTATTTTCTCTTACAGTACTGACGTTTCCCCTCCTATATCCAAATCAGGTATAAATTGCAAGTCTAACGTGGCACTTTTTCCATCATACGAAAGGACCATATGCACGCAATTTTAGGGAAAATAAGAAGTTATCTTGCAAGAACAAAATACAACTGAAGAATTTTGTTTTAAAGGGGAACTTCAAATTATTCTTTGTAAAATTTCCAGAGGAGATGGTATGTATGATATTAAAAACTACTGTGGCATGCAGTTCTCTCTCAACCACATGTTGAAAAACAGTCAGCTAAAACAGTAGTTGCTAAGGGGTCAACTCTCACATCCTTGCGCCATGCAGGACGCAGGGGGGCCCATGGGATTCTTGATTTCCCCTGCAAGCCTGGGGCTCAGCAGACACTTGCTAATGAAGCAAGTGATTGCTTGGTATTCACTACACTTGTCACTGGCCACGTCTACCACCACTAGTAACTTTTAGATTCCTTCTTATATTTTGCTGGCACTAGCTGTCTTCAACCCCTGATAGGTTCCAATTGATTAGGTTACAATAACTTTATCTGTACACGTCTGTCTCACATTTAAATGTTTTGTAGAGACATCAGTTAATATTGAACGATAGCAAAATACTACTCAAATAAATTTTCTCTCTTTTTTTTGGTTACAAACTTCTGAGGACTAGAAATCAATAAAGCAATTGTTTTACTCTCTTTCCCAGTGCTGCCTAGACATGATCTGAGGGAGGGACATGGTCCAGCTCAAAGAATGTCATTTTACATGTCTTCAAAACAGCTGCCATAACCTTCACCCCGTGTCATTCGAGATCTATAATCCTTTCGCTTTCTGTGATTGTGCTTGATTCATCATATACAAAAGTCAAACATAGCTTTAAGGGAAAAAACAAACAAACAAACCATAGAAGGACATTTTCCCCTTTAAAGCAAGAACATTTTGGTTAATACTGAGCCACAACTGTTAGCCCAACACCCACACACTCTGTACAAGCTACAGCAAAAAAAAAAAAATGAATACACCCAGCAGAGCCCTTGTCTGTTGCACGTACAACAGAAAGGGGCCTGGCCAATTTACCTTCATCAGCCTCAATAGCCTCAACAGTAGCTGAAGAGAAGAAAGGGTGCAAATGAATGAGAAAAATGAGCAGAGGATTCTTAACTCTAAGAACAAATCATTGACGATCAAAGGTGCTAAGAAAACTAATGTTTCTGTAAGTGCTGAATTCAGGGACAGACAACAACACACAAATGCTAAAAAAGAAAGAAAAACACCGTGAAAAGTGATATGAACTGGATGCAGGGGACCGCTTGGGTCTGTGCTTGCTATCTGAGTGACAAAGCAATGAAGCCATTAGGAAAACACACAGTGACTGTGTTTTTTTGAAATGTGGACCCACTGGACTAATGAGGGGTTATGGAAATTTGAGGCGTGTTTCTAAGTTACAGAGCGCTATGAAAGTTATGCTCTGTGTGGCCAACTGACAATTTAAAAATGCCAGACCAAGTACAGAAGTGGAAGCACAGCCACCTCAGCGGGGACATTCACGGTTTGTAACATAAAGCTGCCCTGTTCTCTCCTGTGATGCAAAGGTGGGTGCAAATGTCAGGAGAGCTGGAATCAGGGTGTCTGAGTTGATCAGGTATGTGACACTTGAGAGACATGTTTCTGTGTGTGTGCATGTGTAATAGTCTTTTCTCTTTGGTTTTTTTTTTTTTTTGCCAGGCAAAATAATTTGAAATCAGTTTCATTTCTTTACTGCAATATCATTTTTGGAAATGAAAATTCTGAAATGTTACAGATCATGAGGTAACATAGCATTGGTACTGATAATTGAACCAGAAGTGTAAATAATAGGATGTCTCAGTACTGAAACCCATTCATGAGATTCTGTAGCCATACCAAAATGGCAAATTTTAGAGGAGGAACTGTAGAAGCTCACTGCTTTATAAAATTTTCATTCTCCAAGTTACATATGTAATGCTTGTTGATATTTCTCTAATCAAATGCTAAAATGCAAAATTTTCCCTGGAACTCCAGAATGTTTAATATTAAAATTCTACCCTTTGACTTTAATTTGTATTTTTCTAATAATTTAAGGTTTGACAACTAAAGCAGCTGCCAAATAGACACTAAAACTTACGAATGGTGCATTCTAGGTTCCCAATGACAAACAGAGGCAGTCACTCCAAGAGAAATCCTAGACGGTAAGGCATCGAGTAGCTTCCCTCTTTGATAAGTGGAAAGGTGTCAGGCCACTAATTCTGAAGTGTGCTCAGGTGTGTGATTTCAAACACATCCTTAAGTTTTCTGATTCTCAGGAGAAGCAAGGTCCCCACTCACATGACTTCTACGTGTCCGTGTGTGTATGTGTGAGCTCCAAACACAGAACACAAATCAGTGTAAAGGGTTAAAACAAAGTCGATGAAAAGAAAATGGAGTAACTGAAGTTAAAAACACAGATGAAAAATCTGTGAACGAAACAAAGAACTGTAAGAACATAAGTAACTCAGGTTTAAAGAAAAGTGAGAACTCCGGACGGCACCAGCACTGGCACCCTGGAGAAGTGTGCTGCCCAGGCTCCCACGCTCGGCACGTGGCCCTGAGCCCGCGTGCGCGGACACGTTCGCTCGGCCTTTGCTGTGCTCAGAGACCAGGCGTTGGGCAGGGGAAGCTGCACTCTGCGTGTGATGGGCTGCTTAGGATATGATAGGCATTAAGATCATTTCTAGCTATAAATTTAAAGGGAGAATGTACTTTACCATGATGTATTTTCTTATTTTTGTTTAAAATTTTTGAATTTTGTGAGAACTCGGAGATGGTAGTTTTGGATGAAATTCACTGAGATTGAAGTTATTGGGTGGCTGGCATCCTCAGGAAGCTGATGCTTCCTCTTCATGTAGAAGAAGTGTCTACATAGCGTAATGATAAAAATCCCAGAATCTTGTAGGATGAAGGACAGGGATGGAAAAGCAAATATGAAAAAAGACCAGGGTAAGATAAAAGAAAATAAACAAGAGGCTGAGACTGTTTTAAAATGTTATAGTATCATTTTAACTTTTTTTCTGGTAAGTCTAATTTAATAGAAAGAATTTCTAGTGTTAACACTATAATCTGATGACAATACTAGTAAAAATTGGTAGCAAAAATGATAGAAATGAGAGTGTGGTCTACTGCTGTCTAACACAGCCAGCACCGGGCATGAGTGCTAATTAAATTCAGCACCCGTTAGTGTTTTTGCTGTTGTTCCAACCACACACAGGTCAAATGATCACAAGTTATATGTTGTCAGAGGCTCTGTGGAGATCTATAAAAATTTCCATTGTCATCAGTTCTGTTAAAAAGCACTGGTCTAGGGAGCAATTTTAATACAAAGTCTGTATGTGGGAGGAGATATTTTCATTCTTTTTTAAAAATAAAATGTGGTTCTTATACTTCAGAATGATAATTATAGAAAAAACACAGGCCTCCCAATTTCCATTCAAGTGGACAATGATATTAATCTTCTTACATTTTCTGTTCTCCAATAAAATCTAGCATGACAGATGCATATTTGTGTATGTGCATGTATATCCTTCATCAAAGAATGAATACTTATTAACAGTGGAACAGAACTATTGTTTCTGGAGACTAATTGGCTCACAGTAGTCAAACCTATTATGAATGAGGCCACCTGAAGTGCTGTCTGGTAGCCAGGTGAAATGCAAATGAGGGGCTGATGTGCAAACCAGGGACTAATATGCAAATGAAGGTCAATATGCAAATGAGGGCCTGGGGGCTGAGGCTGTCTTGCAGTGGACAGGTGCCAGTGTCTCCAGCAGGCAGGGCTGATGGAGCTGATATGGGGTGCAGCCTTCTTCCAGCCAAGCTCCAGAGACAGGACAGGGCTTCAAAGAATTGCAGGGGAGGATCGCTGCCCTGATCACTCATAGGTGCTTACCGCTTTGCAGGGTCTGCTTGCCTCCTGAGAGCACTCCACTGGGCAGCATGCCGGTGGGGGTCAGGCCCTTCAGCGTCAGCACGCTCTCGCTCTCCTCTCTGCAAGGCAGCCACAGGGCGGCACATTTAATTGCTTGTGGAAAACAAAAGACTCCAAAGAAAACAAGCAAAAATAAGAACCCATGGGTACCTCTAGATGGGCCCTCTGGACCTCTTTTTGACCTAAAATATGCCAAGCTTGTTTACACATTTGCAGAAATAATGTCAAGTGCCTGCAGTGACAGTAGAGCTCAGCAGCAGGAAGGGACCCGGACTGCAGTGTGCAGGGGTTAGGGGGGCATCTCTCCCTCTATCCAGGACCAGGGATGGCTTCAGGGACTGGCCAAGACTTCTGATGTACATGGAGGAGACAGAAAGCAATGGCTCCCGGCCAAGGATGCAATGGACAGAATCTCTTAGATCTCTTTTTGATACTTTGCCCAATGATTTGCTACTATAAGATTATTTATGATCTACTATGACAGCTGTTTTGCAATCACTAAGAGCCCCAGCATCTCAATTGTATTTACTCATCATTAAACACTTCATTATTTTGATTTGTGAATGGAATCTAATGATTTAATAAACATGAAATGGTAATAACCTCATATCTTTGTGTTCAACAAATACCACAATCATATAGAAGCAGAAAAATTGATAATACACATATGAATATACATTATATTCAATATGTAACCACTCAACATTTTAATAAAGATTTTTAGTTAGTCTGAGAACCTACTACTTTCAGAGTTTCAGAAACTGGAAATCCTATCTTCTAGTTGCTTTAACTTTACTGATAAATCTCCAGGCCTTCTCTCCTTCTCTATCTACTCCTTTGAAAATCTCACTGCTTCTCCCCTCAAAATGTTCCCATTCTCTCCTCTCTTCTTTCAAGTCTACTATCCCTTCTCCAGCTTCTTTGAGATACTATTAGCTTGGCATATAAGTCACTTGTCCACAGTTTATGATGTGGTGTATTTGTATATTCATAGAGTTGTACAACCACTCCCATGACTCACTGTAGAACATTTCATCACCCCAACAGAAGCTGTTCCTAAGAGCAGCAGCCCTGCCCTTCGGCCCGCGCACTCCCAGGCTCCCCTCCATTTTCTGCTCTGACATCACCTTCAGTGGGGCTCACCGCAACCTTCCCCTTCTCCACTCCTCTCCCACTGTCTGCTCCACTTGTGTCTAAAACACTTGTCACTGGAGAGAAACTCCCATGTACCCTTTTGACTTTGCTCTGCTGGTCCTGCCACCTATCCAGGGTAGAGCAGCTTCAGAGGCTGGAGGGGTCCTGTGTGCGTGGCCACTGCTGTATCTGGGGACTGGCACACAGTGGACCATGCTCACCCTGCATTTGCTTAGAGTGAGCAAAAAAGATTGAGCCCAGCACAATGGCACCACGCTCAGTTTTAGATTTCTGCCTCCTTCACTGCAGCGTTGACTTAAACGTGTGAGGTTTGCGGTGGTTAGGTTGCTGTTGCTGACTGGGAGGCAGGTACTTTAGTCCGGAATCCTCAGCTCCAACTGACCCAGAGCCATTGAACAAATCTCATTCAGAGTCAAATCCTATCTGGAAATGGCGGCTCAAACAAAATGAGCTAAGCCTCTCGTGCCCAGGGAGCTGCTGAACTGATGAACTTCCAAACCTACAAAACATTTTCTGGTGATGTGCAGTAACTTTTTAAATAAAATTTTAACTGTGTACCACAGTACAAAGGTCACTATAGGAAGTCTCCTGACTGGGCTGAGAGCCCTAAGTTAAAATCAGTCATCGCACAGACGTGGCTTCCTGCTTGGTCTTCTGTAGATGTCGTCCATCACGACACGCTTTCTCGGGGACTGAAGCCCCAGCCCCAGCACTGCACAGCAGAAAGTCCTCTTCCTTCTTCATGCATTTCTTCCCCCTCTCACAGGAGCCTCCGGAGGTTTCTGTATCCCCAGAGCTCTGCCCCTTCCGGTCCATACAATGCTTGCTTCCCCTGACCACGCCCTCCCGTGAGGCCCCCGGGCCTGTGACAACCCTTGATCTCCTCTGTCCTCCGTCAGCCCTGGCCTTCGCCAGTAGTGCCAGCATGAGCTTTGATGTGCAGGAGTGCAGACCGTGCCACGTTCAGAGACTCTGGACAGAGGCCTCTCTCGTGAGTGCTGTGCCGGTTACAGGGACCCAGCTCATTTCCGGGCGTCCGTGTTAGCTTCCTTCTCGAAGTTACCTTGGCTCGGGAGCATGCGCAGCGAGGTGGGTAGCTGCACCATCCTTCCGGAAAGTGCCCTGGGGGAGGGTTTGTCCGTCTGTGTTTTCCCTGCACAGGGACTCTCTGCCAAATGCACTTTCTCCCGATTTCCTCCATCTGCACTCTAGAGGGCGCAGCTCTGGCTGCGTCTCCAGAGGGAGAGCTCTGCCGTCCCCTCTGCAGACTTCTGGTAAAGCTGGAGATGAGGTAGGGGACGCAGCTCGGAGGCAGCTGCCCCTCCAGACTCTTCTCCCAGGGCGCTCCCCGTCTCTCCTTTCCAGGTGCTCGGAGCTGTGGTGGAGCCCACGTGGCAGATTTCACAGCAAGGCGGTGTCCGCAAGGTAAGAGCTCTCAGGTCGGGTGACTGGATCGAGTCCCAGAGCCCACACACGTGGCATGTCACTGCTGAGAACCTCTGCCTACCCTGGGCCACAATGTATGCATTTGGCCCCCAGAAGGCTGAGCTGCAGCTTCTGAGACTCCACACCCGACACAGTATGACCCCCACCAGAGCTGCCGAAGATGCTCCTCTGTGAACAGGTGACCCTTAGCTGCAGCGCACTCTAGAGACAGCTCTGTGGTTCCCTCCACTCATGTACGTCTCTAGGACACCAGGTGTGTGTCCACAAGCTGCTCTCAAACTCTGTATCCGTATCCACACTCATCCATCACTGGCTCGAGGACTCTGGCTTCTCTAGTTCCTCAGTTTGCCTTTTCAGTCCTCCTTCTACAGACTGGATTTCTTCAGTGGCTTCCTGGTTGTTCTTCCTGCTACCTAAGCCCCTTGCTGGCTAACCGTCACACCATCATGGGTGTATATATTCAGACATGAATCTCAGCACTGCTATCATGGGTGAGAATCATGCACGGTGCCTGATTGCCTACACATGGGAAACTCAACCTTGGCCATGGTACCAAGGCCCCCACCACTTGGACTTCACAGCATTTGCAGCCCCATTTTATGCTCAGTTTCTCATTTCCTTGTGCTGAGAGAAAACAACACTTAAAATTCACATACTTAAAATTTATTCCCAGATGTGCACTGTTACCCAGAATCCTCTGGGCTGCTGCTCCCCAACTTAGTGAATTTGGATTTGTTGCTTCTTTGTCATAAAGGGAGGTTACCATGACCTTGGAAATCAGCCCTGTGGGTCTCTAGTAAAGGTGCACACTACAGGGCTCAGCTTCTGGCACTTAGCGAGCTTCTCACAGGAGGATGCCACTGGTATCATGCTGGTGATCTCTCTGGGCATGACACTGGGATGCAGCCTCCTGGGTCTGGCCCTCAGTGGCTTCCATGCTAACCTCTCCACGTAGAAACATGTGCTCCCTTGAGCCCCGGCTCCAGCAGGGCCTGAGCGCACCTGCTCAACACACGTCACTATCACCCATCAGTCTTCAAAGGGCATTGCTCCTCCCTCGCCCTCATGCTTGTTCATGGCTAATGTCTGACTGTGATGGAGGAAGCTCATGCCATCTCCCGCATGACCATCTGCGTCCACACACAACTTTTTCTAGGGAGAGAGGCTTCTCTTTTTCCTGAATGTCCTCCACTCCTCACCTCGGGTTCACCAGAGGAATGCAAAGCAGAGGGCGACTTCACATGGAGATTCTGGAGCTGTTTTGGTTTTGCTCAAGGAGACTTAAGAGAGAGGTTAGAACTGTGCTGCCTCAGTCTCCCTGCTGGTCCTCAGCACTGCTACACTCTCTCACCGCTGCTTCCTCTCCTTGAACTCACTGGTCTTCAAGGTTACGACCCTGTTCAAACATCTGTGCCTTTGTTGACCACATGGTAAAATAAATGTTTGTCCCCAACATGTAGTCTCCATCTGCATTATGTTTTCTTCACGGTCATGACCAAGGTTTTAAGTTTTACTTTATTTACTGCATGAATGAACAAACCCTAAGTGTTAGTTGAGAAAGGGAGCCATCGCAGCCAGGCTGACCATCCGCTCAGCTGCAGAGGACAGGCTTGCGATCGCAGCTTTGGCGGGATGTGTCGGGTACACAGTCTCTGCTTGGCTTTGCCTGGACTGCAAGAGGGTGGCAGTGGCATCTGCCCTTCTCAGGCATCCTTGATTTGTACAGGAGTCACTAATACAACAACAATGAGGAGTAGCATGGAAACATGGAAGGGGACACTGAAGTCAGGACAGCTCACCATGGGAGAACTAAGACAAAAATGTGGCAGAGTTAGAGGATGAACCTGTCCAGTATGTAGTTTCATTTCAGGGAAATTTCCTGAAGTAGTATTACTTATCTGTTAGTGTGTTACTGTCATTGAATTCTACTTCTCCCACATGAGCACAAATTATCTTTAAAAGAGAAATATAATGTGTATTATCTAGGGGTTGATCATCAAATTTCAGTAAAGTGTTGTGAATTCCCTTTTAAGAAAAATTTTTTTTCAAAATCCAAGCTTAAGGATGATTCACAATGTGCTTTACAACACACATACCCACCCCCCCCACACACACACACTACCATACAGGAACTGGGACACTGGGGAAGTTTCCCCTGTAAGTGACTCATTAGGATAATCCGGGTTCAGGTGCACAGCTTTATGGTTTATGCTCATTCCCTGAAAATCTGGTAACATGAACTTATGAACTCATCTCTAACCATGAAGTCAAAATAAAAAAGAGAAAAGATTATAAAGCTTTCTCCATTTCATAAGACGTGCAACCTATCATGAAATTAATGTTTTAAATGCCCACAGCAAATAGAGGCATAAGAGGTGGTGCAATCCACTTATAGACATTTTCCTTTGCAAAAATAATTTAGTAGATTGCAATGTAACTGAGAGAGAGGGAACTAGAATTCCATTTAGCAGGAGAGAACTGTTCGAGAGAAGCAAACAGGGACTGATAAGCTGTTTACATAATCACACTGAGGCACAGGAACAGTGAAGCCCATTGCCTTGGCACAGCAGCATGCAAAGCAGGAGAGAGGACCGGGCCCCACCTGAGAACCGAGAACACCCTGGCCATCTTCCCAATGGCGCGGATCTTATTCCGAATCACCTCCTTCCGGGCCGCCGCTGTCGCTCCTGTGTTGGAAAAATAGTTGGAGAGTCAAGGGCTTGTTCTGTACCTGTGATCAGCTGTAAACTTACAAGGGGAACAGATAACAGCAAGCAAACTCAGTCTTGTTTATCCTTTAAGAGGATTCATGCTTAACTGCAACTTGAAAACCTATGCTCTTGGCTGTCTCTGCCAGGGTGTAATTCTTGAGGAGCCTCCAGAATCTAGAGTAACTTCTGAGAATCCCAAGGGTGGGGCAGGTCTGGAGCCAACTGAAGTAGACGCCTGAGCACATGAGGGCAGTGTTGGCCCTTGCCTCACAAGACCTCGTCCAGGTAGAGTCAGGCTGCTCAGCCCCTTCTCTCTGCCTGTCCACAGGCCGGAAGACAGCTTTAGGACAGCATTTCACCAAATCCCTCCAAGATCATCGAGTGAGGGAGCCTCTCAAGTCTCTACACTCTGTGCAAGAAAATAAAACCTACTGTCCTAAAACATTTCTTTCAGTGCTTGACACTTTTTTTTTTTTCTGATTGATTCACAAGTTCTAGAGGAAAAAGTAAAAACTGAACTAAGTTTAGGATGAGACAGACATTTTACTTGCACTACAAAGTGACATGCTGGTCTTAAGTAACTTTTAAAATATTCCATTTTCCAAATGAAAAAAATCAATCTATATAGGTTATTTATATTATATGCATTTTTCCTTTTTAAATCTTATAACACTGTATAGAATCTTTAAATAATCCATTTTATTTGCTTCAGTTCTCAAGATATATTTGTAGGAATACCAAACCCAGATAGGACACATGTCTTCATGAGATCTTTACAATCCAAAGTACAATAGTGACAGATATCCCTTGTACACATTATGAGACTTTGTAGACAGTATTAGTGCCATCAGATTGTCCTTCTTTTAAGCTGCTGCAGATATTTGATAAAACGTTCTTTTCAGATAATATCAACAATGTATGTTATGAAAAAGGACAATTTTCTTCACTGGAAGTCTCTAGGGAATAACTAGTGTGCAGTTTGTCCTTTAGTCAAGTTTTCTGACCTTTTCTGAAGGAAAGATTTCTGCTATTTCTCTTGGGAGGCTTTTATGAATGCCATTTGGAACCCTTCTCATTGTTTGATAAGGGTCAATTAATCACCGTCCTAATATTCTGGCAAAGAAGAAAAATACACAATTTCAAAATGGCTGGAGACAAGGCTTCTGGCTTTTGTTCCACTTCAAGAAAGTCAAAACAACATGGATCACGTTCTTCCCTGGCGTTGGTTAGTTTCTAAAGGTGACGCTAATGCACATCTGCCTTCCAGATGCATGTGCAGCCCAGCAGGTGGAGGGCCAGCTGGCAGAGGATGGCAGGTGAGGGTATCCTGAGAGCAGCACAGACTCCTGGACCTTTCTGTCTCTCTCAGGCAGCTCCATTGAGGCAGATTCCTCCTCACATCTGGTGGGCAGGACTTTCGACTGCCAGATCCTCTATCTGCACAAAGTGGAGGAAGTGGACATCTACATGGTCAGAACTTTCTCCAGCTCTGCCTCTCTGGTCAGCAAGCAGAAGGATGGACTTTAACTGTGTTCCCTTTAGGGGAAAGTGAAGGGTGTGTAGGATCCCTGCCTCAAACCTTCTTCTGAGATTCAGACAGTATTTGCTATCTCTGATTTTACTTTCACAAAAATGTAAGATATTTCAATAAAATATGTAGATTAATGGGTAACTGAGTTTAAAGGAGGTAAATATAGCAGAATGGACTGGAGTTGTGATATAGTATGGTCGCTCAAATTAAAGTTCAGGTATTAAGGAATCAAGACAGAAAATACCTTGTATATAAAAATTTTGGTAACTACTTTTCACTGAAAATAATGCAAGATACGATTCATTTTAACTTGGAAGTACAAAGTTGAAACCAAAGTATCCAGCCTGTGGCAGACTAGTGACAGATATGAAGGCAGGGAGTACTGTCACCCACAATGAGACATCTCACAGTGGAAGCCGCCATTGTATGCCAGAGCCCACCAGATGTCAGTGCGGGAGCTCTGGAAGTTAAGTGTTGGAGCGCGGGAAGTCAGTGGGGGAGTACCAGAAGTCAGTGGGGGAGCGCCGTCAGTTAGTGGAAGAGCACTGGAAGTCAGTGAGGGAGCTCCAGAAGTTATTGGAGGAGCACTGAAAGTCACTGAGGCAATGCTGGAAGTCAGTGTGGAAGCTCTGAAAGTTAGTGGAGGAGCCCTGGAAGTCAGTGGGGGAGTACCAGAAGGCAGTGGGTGAGCTCCAGAAGTTAGTGAGGGAGCTAAGGAATTCAGTAGGGGAGCTGTGGAAGTTAGTGGAAGAGCACCAGGAGTCAGTGGGGAAGCAAGAGCTAAATGAGCCTTTATCAACTTCCAATTCACAGTGGGGCCTTCGACACAGCCACAGAGAAATAATTTATTCCTCAGAAACTGGCAAGTGCCACAGATCTGGGCCTTTCCTATCAAGGACAGGCTGCAAGGTATTTAGATATACATCACCCAAATGGTGCTTACTGCTGTGAGGAACAAGAGGATTCCCTGAAATGTGACAGGGGTGGATCTTGATGGATCCTGTGGAAGAGGGAGGATGAGCATCCTCCACAGGGAGGCAGCAATGGGCAAGTAAGTCTGTGATGAGTGCATATGTGGAGTTTGGTCCCCAGGAATGAGGAGGTCCACAGACAGAGCACAAGCAATGCCTGGGCTGTGCCATAGGGCTTTAGCAAAGCAAGATATTTGGATAGCAATGGATGCATGACAGAGACAAGTAGAACTTACTTTGCCAGCACCAAAGACAGAAAGAAACAGTTGGTTGGATAAATGAGTAGAGAGAAGCATGACAAAGAAACACAGTCAAACATTCGTGGTAGAAAAGTAAGAAACAGTATACAGGTATCAACTTGTACAGTTCTTTCTATTTTTCTATATGTTTGAAACAGTTTGCAATAAAATGCTTCAAAAGTCACTTTGGAAGAAGAAAGAGAAGGGCAACTTGGGGAGAGTGGAGATGTGTTCTTCCATCACAGACAAGGGGTATGAGGAAAACCTCTCTTCTCCAGAAGTTCCAGGAGGAGGCCAGGGCAGGGAGGTTCACTCTGCTTGGCCAACCAGGCAGGTTCTAACCCATTTCACTTCATTTTAATAGTTCTAAGAGAAGAAACTGACCAGCTACATGGAAACTTCATACTCAAATATCTTAGAAAATAGGAATTTCCTTATTATTAGACTCCAAGAAAACTATTAAAGATAATTATTGTTACTGAATATTTTCTTGGATGGAAAAGCTACTAGTTCTCTGATTTTTCATTATGATATTGGCCTCGAATATTTCACTGTTACCTAAGTGTCTTTCTTTACAGGATTGAAAGGATACAACTGTAGCCAGACCATGTGAATTAAAATAATATGTTGCACAAAAGTATACATTAAATTCATCTCTGTAGCAAATGTATTCCATTACAAAGTAAAATTTTATCGCCGATCATTGTCGGTACACAGAGTTCAGACACAGGTGCAGATTTTATTTCTTCCCAAATAAAGCAATTGCAGAATAAAAAGCTATTGATAGAATGAAGCATAAGGTGTTGAGGTAAGAAATATCTTTGGTTATGTTACACTAAAAACTAGAATGGGGTTAGTTTCCACCTCTGAAACACAGAGTATAATACCAAAGACACAGCATGGCTTCAGATGCATTTACTTGATAGTGCAAGTTACAAATACACAATTTGCTTGACTTGGGTGAATGAATGTTCCAAATCCCAGGTACACTGAGCACTATAATCCCTAAACCGTACCCTTTCTGTCCTCTGGTCCTTCACCTAATTTAACAATAATACACCTTGAACATCTATACCAACGAGGATATTTCTCCAAGTTACCTTATCATATTCTTTCATTTTTCTGAAGGCTGTGAGATGTGACCAGGGCCTCTTTACATTCCCTATATCACCAGGCCATTGAAGTAGCATATAGAGGTGTCACAAACACTAGAGAACTGGATTTATTCTGATGGGCTTGCTTTCAAACTTTGGCCTATACAATTTTTACTCAGGTTCAAAAGAATATTCTTTGATGAATATGATTCCCAACTTCAAGTTTAAAGAGTGGTAAAAAAAAAAAAATCTAAGACTGTTAACATTGTCATTTAAAATGAGAGGCCTGTATCATTCTGGTGGCCATTTTTTTTTTTTTTTTTTTTTTGCATTAAAGTTTAAACGCCAGTACCATCCATTTAAAGAAAAATCCATGGATAGTCTCCTCACTGATGTTTCTATATCTTTTTATCTTTTGTCTATAAAATTGTATTTCCACTTCAGTGTTCTCAATTTTACTCTGATGCATTAAATATTTAAATTTTAAAATATCTTTGTCACTACATTACATTTTGCTGTCAAAGTAAATTTGAAATTTACACTCATCTGTTTGTCTGTCATCTACTCATCCATTACTTTTTCAATTTCCTAAGAAAGTATGGTCCTAAATACTCAACACTCCTTTGGAATAAATATCGCAATGACTACTAGTTCCTATATGATGTAGATGGCACAAACTGTGATGCATGCCTAAATATATATCATACATGGATACACAGTGCCATGGACCACAGCTCTGGGAGCGGGCTGGGGAAGCCACTGGCTGCTGGAAGCTCCCCGCCTGCTCCCCATGGGTGTGTGCAGGGAGTGCCAGGCCTCCCTAGTGAACCCGTGGGAGGAGGAGAGTGGGAAGGAGCAGCGGGGAGGCTCTGCCTCCAGCCCGGTGCCTTCTCAGGCCTCTCATTCTAGCAGGAGACTAAATGGAGGCCAAGGCTGGGGGGCTTTAGGCTCCCCTTGATGTGTCTTTGTGTGGTATCTGTTGCTCCATGAAGACCTGGACCACTCATTCCCAAAGAGGACAGCTGCTGACCTCCTTGACTCGAGCATCCCACAATGCCAACCACTCCGGGCCTTCACTCGGAAGACACTGGAGCAGCTGTACCTGGGGAACATTTCTGCTCCCGACTCTAACTCTGCTGGCTTTTCCACACTGGGTGACGAAATTGGAACATAATGGCCACTCACTCTAAGCCACTCCAAACCACACATTCTGAATTTCTTCCACATGGTTTTTCACTCGGCTACAATTTCAGCAAATAATAGTGTGAGATTTGGCATAAGGCTATTCTGTCTTATATCACGTTTTCAAAGTGCAGACAAACTTTTAAATATAATTTTAAAGAATAAACTCCCTGCCCCACACTAGAAGGTCAGGATAGGCTAGACTACTGGTGCCAAAGCTGTGGCACGTGTGCCATAGTGAAAGCTCTAACGGGTTCACCTTCACTGTGGTAGACTTCATCTTCCCTACCTCTCTGGCCATAGGAAAACCTGATTTCTTTGAATGAAAAGTCTTATAAATGCAGAGACTACTCCCAAGTGTCCTATCACTGTCATTATTCAGTTATCTTCTACGTAGTTAAGGGTTATTTTAATTTACACATTCTAATTTGATTGCATGTACTGTTGTCGTCCGAGCTGTTACCTCATGCCTGCTGAGTAAGTATTCAACAGACCCACAGAAATTGACTATACATGTAATGCTAGGGGCTGAAAATTATAAACTTTACAGAGGACTAGGAACCTACTGTTGCTTCCTCAGGGAATAATCACATGTTCAGTGACACCTTACAAACGACATGTCAGTATCCTTTGTGTTTGCCAAGTGAGAAACTAATAGCCTGTGAAATCCTCCTTGCAATGGCAAAAACACATCAATTTTATACACTGACAATGGGAAGTTATAAACAAAACAGACTGAAATAATTATCGAGTAAATAATGGAGATTTGTTTTGTAAAAGGGAAGCAATCCCAACACGTGGCTATCTGCATACAGATGACAATGTAACAGTGAGAAAGTATTGGGTGTGGACAACCACACCAAGATGGTGCTAGTCAATCCATGTGTCAGAGGATGGTTACAGAATCAGAAAAAGCGAGCTCTTTGTCTTCAGCTAGAAAGAAGTGACTAGAGCTGGGGGGCACCTTAGCAGCAGGCTGCTGATTGGCATTTGTTCTCAACGTGTGCAGTATCCGGACCAGGCATTTGCGCTACAGCACGCAGGCGTGGTGCTCAGGCACTGATACATTCTAAGAAATGCTTGTTATTCGTCAAAAGAAAAGGATTTTGCAGATTATGATGATTTCAAATAATGTACCAGGTGTATCTCTTGCTGTGAATTGAAGGTTGGCCAGGTGATGTTGGTGGCTAACAAGCGGCCCTTAGCTGGATCCTGCCTTGGTTTTGTGCTAACCTGGCTGAAGGCTGGACCCCAGATGGTGGCAGGTTCACTAGGGGACAGGACGGCTGCCTGGATACTACCACCTGGGATTGCAGCATGAAAAGACCACTCTGGAAAGATGCCCTGCTGAACAGAGCCAGACTTCTGTCTTGCTATCTACAGCTTCCTGTCTACAGGATTCTTAGAAAAGATGGGAGGACTGTTTAGTGGATTCTCATGCACTAAGAGTAGAATTAAAAAATAAGATAATTTTGAAGAGTGAATATGGAGTCTCCTATAGAAAATTATTTTTAAAATGTAAGTGTTCTGCACATTTATTAAACATGTTAGTACAGTATTGCATCTGCCATCTGAGATAGGAAATTTTTCTAAAGATAATGTTCTATAAACCAGACCATAACTTCTCTTCTACAGCTGTTCAAACAGGTATTAATTATTCTCCAAAAAAGAGTACCAAAAGCTGATAACTGGACCTCTACAGAGCTTCCAGCAAGAGAAACTTTGAAGGCACTGCTAGAAAACCAGAAGCGTGTGCCCTATCCCACGTGGGGCTGGAAGTGTGCATCCTACCAGGCGTGGTAGCAGTAGCAAGCAACATTGCTAACTGTTTCCAAGTCCATAAGGACTGTACTTGTATCTTATCTCTGTGAAAGGGAAGCTGTTCCAAAGCCAGACAGAAGTAAACACAGTTTTTGCCTTTAGCGAGATGACAGCCTTCTGCCTCCATGTCGTACAAATAAGGAATGCATTCAGGCTCAAAGAGCATCCAGCTCCTCTCCTTTTTATGAAACGCTGTTTTCTTTCTCAAATGAATTTAAAGACATCCAGGCTGAGCTCCCCCTTTCATGTAAGTTGGCTAATATCATTGCTAGTTTAAAAAAGGCGCTAGTACTACAAAAATCAATTACTTTTAAAACTATGGGAAATCACCATAAATTGTATGTAGTACTACATGTGGAAAACAGCATAAAATCTAGTCTTTTTGAGGCCTCATTTTGTGTGAACATAATACGCTTTCCGAGGTAGACATAATTCAATTAAGAAATTGCCACAGGGATGTGCTTCTTAGCATTATTCAGTGAAGTCTAAGCTCTCATGCCATGTGCACAGTATGCCAGGTGATCAGGAAACACATCTGTGCCAGGCTGTGCCAGCGTAATATGTGGCGATCACAGTACTTTTAACACAGGCATGGCTGAACATGAGACCGGGCTTGGTTTGAGCTTGAATGGAACGGCCGGCTGACCTTCGAGGGCCTGATAGGAACCAGCCCTCCACGCAGTGAAAGCATCTCACTCCTCTGGTCTTTCGTAGTGCCAGTGATCCTGGACATAGCACTCAGTTTCCTCACTAAGGTGTGAACGTAGTAAAAAGCGATTACCTAATGTTATGTAACGGGTGCACAGTGCAAAGAATAATTTATCATGACAAAAATCATTTAGCTTCCACCTGGACACTAAGGTTTCAGGTAACTGAAAAAAATAGCACAAAGCTACAACATAGAAGAGCAGAAGTGGAGAAGAAATTGCATGGTGTTTTACAAAGTACTAAGTGACCTTATGTTTACGTTTCCCCCTCTCCCTACCCCAATCACATCCTCGGTGATCACAGAAAGAAGGGGGAACCCAACTTCTCTCCAACACTGGTAACAGGACAGAGATCCTTCTGTACAATTTCTTCAATGAATTATATGGAATTCTCACATTTCCATCTTTCTAAAACAGTAAACTACATGGAAGATTTTTTTGCCTTGGATTTTTTGGAAGTAGAAAAGGACTAGAAAGGCTCCCATGTTCTTCTGGATCATTTCATTCTGCTTCCTGGTCACTCTTCCTCCCCCTTATATCTTCTGATTAGCACATTTAAAACTGGTGTCATTACTGTTCTGTTAGTCTAGAGGCTGGATGAAGGCAGGGCCACACATATTTTTTTCACTATTGACTATAAAGCACAAAAGATATTCTGAATAATTATTTTAATATACAAATAAAATCTAATATATAAAATTAAAAGTTGCATATTAAAATGAATTTTATTGGTTAAACTTTTTTTCTGATTTTAATTCATTTTGTGTTGTTATAATAATAAAATTTAAAATACATCTCTAATAATTTCATGCCTGATAACAAAAGTCATTGTCTTTTTTTTTTTTGAGACAGGTCTCACTTTGTGGTTCAGGCTGGCCCTGAGCTCAGCCTCAAACTCACATCACAGCAATCCTCCTGCCTCTGCCTCCTGAGTGCTGGGATTACAGGTGTGAGCCACCACACTCGGCACTATGGTATGTGGTACTGGTTGCTGCTGGGGTGAGTCTCCATGCCCAGTACTGTATGTGGTTACTAGGGAATCGAACCTGGGCCCTTGCAAGACAGGTGCCGGAACCACTGAGCTAACTCCCCGGCCCCAAAAGTCATTGTCTTAATGTTTCATTTTCTGGTCAGACTTGCACCTTGCATTCATAAATGTTTTTAAGTAGCTAATTCCTGAACTCCTACATTACCGGTGCTATTTCTGTCTCTCTATCTCTCTCTCTCCCTCCCTGATCGACCCTACTTTCTCTTTCCTAAGTTTACCCTTCTTTTCTTTCATTTTCTGCTTCTTCCTTCCACACCAGCAATCTCGGAGGCCTATTTCACTCTGATAGGCCCGGTTATGACTTCATTCCACAACTCTGCCATCAGCCCAGATTCCTTCCCAATCTCCACACTTCATTTACAAATTGCCAGGCACTTCCGGTCTGGGGAAGGCAGACAGATTTGGGCCTATCTCTTCACTAGGAACTGCCCTTCCCCAAACCTGATGAGTTTTCCTATGAATACTACATCCTAGGGACCTAGCACAAGACTGCCTACCTCAGCCCTGTGTCCTTTGCCCCCTCCTCTCAGTCCTGTGGATTCTGCAGTGGGAAGACCTTAAAAAGCTTTTTCATACATTTCTTTTCATTAATCTTTGTTCTGACTCAGTTTCTTGGACTTTACCAGGCTCCTAAATTATGTCCATCTCAACTTTTTGTTACTGTCCAAGCAGCTTTTTCTAACAGGGAAATGGTATTTGCTTTTCCTCATCTACTGCCTAATGTCACTTGTCTGTTGACCAATTTCAGGTCTGTCACTAATTGGACTCCACAAATCCCATTGCACTGTGCTCCCCTGAAGCCCCCAACATCTTTTCTCAGATCTCTGTATTAAAATTCAGTATTTTTTGGCTAAGAGTGTAACTCAGTGACAGAGCACGTGTCTAAGTACGTGCAAGACTCTGGGTTTGATCTCCAGTACCGCTAAATAAATAAGAAACTTTAATGTAGTCCCTTCAACTGCCAATTATCACAGGGCATGTCATTTTTTTCCTTGCAGACTGTGAACATAAAATTGACAGTAAGAAGTGAGTTCCTCAGAAATAACCATCATTCCAGCCCTGAGGGCTGTGCTCAGTTCTCTGTACATGTGCTGCAGCTCATGAGGAAGAAATAATTTCTGAGGGTGAATTTCCAGGCTGAACTTATTTGCCCCATTCAGACTTTCAAACCCATCTAGAAGCTGTCAATATTTCTGATGATAACTGCTTGATTTTGGTGGTGAACCCTTTATGCATAGGTCCTCAAGTATTTCTGCACAGTTATTTAGTTTAAATGCTTTTCCAGGAGGGTATGACAATAAACACAGTTCTGTTAGAAAATCACACCAGCAGACCCTATCAGAGGTCCTGAATAAAGATGAAGGGGCCTTGGGGGGACTTCTGTGTGATGTGGGGGACACCCTGGAACTGGGACATTAGATATCAAGAATCCCCTCATAATTCAGAGTGAGCTACTTCCCCAAATGTGACTGAGATGATTTTACAGAGGCCGGGAAAATGTGCTCTGATCCCCTTTTGGATGACTCGCTGTGGTTATAAAGGTTAAGGCAGAAATGTGTATGAAGGCTGAAGGCTGCACCATGCGGTTTGCTCTTTAGTGGAAAGCAGACATAAATCCTAATGTAATATTAGGTCTTTCCAGTGCAGCGTGAAACTATGCTTGGCTTGAAGCATATTAGTTTTATTACTTTTTTCTCTTTTTTTTCTGTTCTCTAAGATCTCAGTTTCACCCTGCAACTTTTTCTTGTTACCGAGACTTATCACGTATCATCGTCTCAGATACAATTTATATTAAAAAAGTGACCTCACAGTCTACGACTCAGGACCTAAAGGAAAGTCTCAAATGGGTATGTTCTCCCGAGTGACAAAGCTGTTGCTGCAGGTTTCTCACGTGAACACTCTTCCAGTCCTTGCTGTAGCCGTCAGTGCAGACAGAAAAGAAGCCTCCAGACCAGGGCAGCTTTGCTTCTGTCAGCTTCCCACGCCCTGGGCTCAGTTGGAGGTTGGTTGAGAGCGAGTCTTCTGCATTATGGAGGATTCACTGCCAAATAAGATTCCTCTCCTTGGATTTCTTGTTTCTTGAAAATGTTCTGGTGTGCAACAGCTCAAATTAGAATCAGATCCTCTTCCTGTCACCCCAAACCAGAAGTGGAAACAGGAGAACACAGGCCTCAGAACACGTCCATGAGGTCTTCAGACATGCACTGGCATTAAACCGTCTCCAAGCTATACATGATAACAGAAGTTTTGTATTTTATTTTCAACATTAAAAAATTTTAAAAAGCCACAGGCTAATCTGAAGCAGTGAGCTCTTCCTGGAGGCCCTCGGATTCCTGTACTTGGGAGGCAGAATGGCACCATGATGTAGTGTCTGTCACAGAAGCTGGGTGAACTGGAGCACTTTCTGTCCACACAGACCCACTGGACACTTCCCCTCCTTGGGATAGGTTGTGTTAGGCAGGTACAGGGAGGCTGTTCCTTTGCATGGACTTTCACAGCCCATCAACAGAGCAGGATCCATCTCTCTACAAAACACTGACAGCATATTCTATGGGGGACCTTAAAGGGTTGTGTGTCTGTTCACTAATTTACTTTTTAATGTTTGCTGCTGTTTCTAGGGGAAGAGTTCAAGTCCCACAAATCTCAGTGTGTGAAGTCAAGATTCTGAACCTGGCAGAAGTTATTTTGGAATCAGGCTGTGACCTTATCAGCTGCTGGAACTTTGGCTTCAAATTCATCCAGTTTCTATGGCTTTGCACGGAGGATAGGGATGATAATTAGATGTACAGCAAAAGGTTGTCTTGTTGTTTTGAAGATTAAAAGTGACATAAATTACCTCATGCACTTAAAGTAAATGACAGCGGTTGCCAAGTTTTGTTGGCCAAAATGGTGAAATGAGTCAATTGGTGTTACTCCACAACAACACCTTCGCGTTGGTCACTGACTCGGAGTGGTAAAGGAGGGTGGCAGATCTGGA
The DNA here is from genome assembly GCA_004026965.1 of Petromus typicus. NCBI lineage: Eukaryota > Metazoa > Chordata > Mammalia > Rodentia > Petromuridae > Petromus > Petromus typicus. The sequence continues at coordinate 72,192 of PVIR01002467.1, read as the reverse complement.
AGTGAGGAGGACAATTCCTGTTTTCTGTACCCTACAGGCACCAAGAAGTTACCACGCTGAGCTGCAGGAGTGGCCTCTAAGGAGCTATCACCTCTGACTTTTCAGCTGACACTGGATACAGCGTGACGTGTTGAGCAGGCTTGACATATGACTCCTCAAGATGTGGCCCCTCTTAAAATAAGCAGCGACTTAAACCAGAGCTTTAGTGAAGTCCTTTGATGTCTGCTGACTCCAGCTTTCCCCTTGGCCAGTGCACACAGAGCCTGGCAAGCAGAGAGGGTCACCCAGTGACACGCCGGAGCAGGGCGACAGGGCACTGAAACTCCACCCGGGGCCGAGGGACTTCAACATCCTCTCTCAGTAACTTGCGTTCCCACAGAGCCACCTGTGAGAGGCTTCCCGTGGCTCTTGGAGCCTGGGTTTCCTGGTCAGTTTGAAGGGAGAGCTGGGTCCCTCCGGGCTGTTTGCTCCAACTTATGTATCATCCTGCTTGGAACGCACTTTTACTAGAAATATATTTCTGTGTTTTTTCCCCCTTACTGGGCAAGTTTATGAGGTTCGAGCTATAGCATCAAGCATGTTTAACAACCACACGCAAGGGAACAGCAGCCCTGAGCATCTTGGCCTCAGTCCGCAGAGCCCTTCACTCTCAGATGGGATGTGCCTTGCAGCTGCTTTCTGTTTCCACGTGGCAGGAGGTACCATCTGATACTAGAAGATTCTCTGTGTTCTTTACACATGTTGGGCTCTGCCTTTATCGCTCTCCTCGGGGAATGGAAAACACTTCACAAAAAGGGAAAATAGAATCGAAGTTTCTTATCCTCAAAGAACTAGCTTCTCATCCATAATCTGTCTTCAGGTATGTCAGGTCCCTTTCTTTGTTGACTATATATTTTCCTTTCAGTTCCTTAAAACTCCTTTTCTAGGGAACTGTGACTTACATGGTCCTGAGGGTGCTATGCCCACAAGCTCCATCAGCCAGACACCTGCCTCCACCCAGGTGACAAAGATGGAAGCCTGGGGCCTGGCGAGCGCTTCTCTTTGGTCTCAGGAACACAAAGCAACACACTTTAAATGAGGAAAAAAAGGCAGGAGAGGAACAGTCACACACTCTCTATTCAGTGAGGTGTGGTCTTTTTGAGACAGGAAACAGGGGCAGGGTTTGATCTTCCCCAAGAAGCACTGAGTAACACTTTGACCTCTCTGCTCATCCCCAGGCGGACAGTAGTGAGTGACAGAAACCTGAGAGTTGTCACATAAACGCTACCAGCCTGAGACACTATACAGCTTAAAAGGCTAAAAACTCAAATTTTACTATAAATGTAGCTCATGGAAATAATTCATAGTAAAGCAGAAGAAAATGCTCAGTAAAACCCAGAATTTACCAACTAAGCCAGTGCAAATGGGCCGCTGGAGAAAAATGAAAGAAACTCAGGGGTCCAGGCCCATCTGTCTCCCTTGGCAAGATGAGGCCGGATGCCTGGGCACAAGTGGGTGAGTGGTCCATCTGCAGGGCTGAATCAAGACTTGGGGTGCATGGGGTGCTCTCAAGCACACCCCATCCATGGAATCAGTAGGCTCAGTGTCAATGCTGACTGCTACGGCACATGGATCACAACTGTTGTAGAGCAGTTAATTCCAACATCTGCCTTGTCATGCAAGGGACAGAGAAACTGGGTAAGGAGGATCCACTAGAAAGAACCTGAGCCTGAGTCAGTCCACTGAAGTTCACTGGTCAGGGGTCATGCAGCCATGCAAATGTGTGGGTGCTTTGCTTAGGTACCTGACCGTGGTAGACATTTAGCAGGCATTTCCTGAATGGTGGGTGAGTACATCATCGCCGATATCTTAGGTTCACATAGGCTCTTTTCAAATAATGTCACACTCTAGTGCCCACGCCACGAGTCTTTGCTGCTGGACTTGCCTGGAGGGGCTTGTTAACTGAGTGCTATTCCTACAACCCTTGCTCGATGCACAGTAGCCCAGCAGCCAGTAACCCCACTGTTCCACGACTCAGAACCACTCGCCCTTTGTGTTCGGGTCGTGGATCTTTGTCTCTGTAGACAAAATATCCTCCATGAAGGTCACCAAGTATCACAGTCTTAGAAAATAGCCCACGCCCCTCTCAGAGTCTATCCAATAATTATTACTATAGACAGGAAATGACTGGATGGCCCTAACTGCCAAAATATCAGTATATATTGCTTTCCTTTATCAGAGACCAAATATGTGACTGACAGAACACCCTACCAAAAGGCACTGTGAAAGTGGCCCAAGCAATGTACCCATCTGCTATAAAATAATGATGGCACCATTTCAGAGCCAAAAAATGTCACTTAGCAATATGAGCTACTGAAAGTGGCTCTTACATCAGTTTTTGATTTCAATAGTACTTTCTAATTAATGGGAAAATTCTCTCAGGTTTTTTGTTTCTTACATTTTAAAAAAGCACATAAAAAATAAAATTCTGTATTTTGTTCAGATTGTATGCTATGCTTTAACCACAAAGTAAACCTTGGAACTTCATGGTTAGGTATAGCAGTAAGGGTCAGCATGAAGACCCAGGCTCTCACCATCAAAGCCGTCCTCTTCCGACCCCAGTTCATCATCGGAGCAGATGTTGAGGACATTGACCAGCATCTCAGTCACTACAGGAGAAGAAGAGAGAGCAGAACTTCTGTTACAACCTTTGCTGTTCCCCTGCCTTGCCAATCAGCACAGTTTGGAGCACCATGTCCTATAGTGCTGACACCCAACTTGAGGGGAATTCCCGTGAAAAGCCACCCTCCCCAGATATCGGTCTGAGATTCTAAGGACTTTATGTCCACAGGTGATTATCTCCTCCTTAGGAAAAGAGGTATTGATATTTATTTCATTCTTGGTCAATGGAGTGGAGAACGTGAATGGACAGATGTGAACAGCCTACAATCAGAGAGAGAGAGAGAGAGAGAGAGAGAGAGAGAGTGTCAGATAGACAGATAGACCGACAGACAGACAGACAGTGGTTATTGTTTGGTTTTATTTATTTGCACAATGATGCTGCATGATCTACATCAGATTACAAATTTCTGTTTGGCAGGGACCAAATGAACACCAGATTTCAGCTTTCTATTTTTAAATTTCCAGCGAGCTCTGTGCAGTGACAGTTATGTTGTTTGTGTTTAAAAATCACGCACTGATGAAGGGCCAGGGATTTAGCTCAGTGGTTCCGGCGCCTGTCTTGGAAGCACAAGGACTCGGGTTTGATCCCCGGTAACCACATACAATAATGGACGTGGAGACTCACCCCAGCAGCAATCAGTACCACATACCGCAGTGCTGGGTGTGGTGGCTCACGCCTGTAATCCCAGCACTCGGGAGGCAGAGGCACGAGGATTGCTGTGATGTGAGTTTGAGGCTGAGCTTAGGGCCAGGCTGAACTACAAAGCGAAACCCTGTCTCACAAAACCTTAAAAAAAAAAAAAAATCACGCACTGATGAACCTGTATATTTGAAGTCATTTTGAGGATATACATTGATCTTAAAAACGAATGCATTCTCAGAAATATCATTAACTTTGGTGTCCAAAAGGACTCTAATATATGGAGCAAATGCATTAAAATAAGCTTATATAAGATTTCACATACAGGTGGAGTTTTAATATGTGAAAACTTTTTTGCTTATCCAATGATTCTTTGAGACTGGTATTCAACGTAATAGAGTATGAAAAAATATTCTCTTGAATTGAAGGTGTGTGATGTACAGCAAAACTTCAGTGGGGCCAACATTAATCCAGACTTTCAATTTAATTATCTAAATGAATTACATTTACCAATATATTATTTTACAATAGATGTTTTAATTTTGAGTAACTCTTGGAAGATACCCAACTCAAGTATGTCCCAAGTGTCCAAGGCAGGGCCTGGATCCCCTCTGATTTCCAGGGACCAGTGGGCAGTTATACCCTGTGCAAACTGGGCTGGCACAGGAAGTGGCAGAGGACATGGCTGGGGATAACTAGGAGCTCCTGGGGCAGATCTCAGCATTAATGGAAGACAGTGTGGACTGCTCAACACTGGTGCAGCTTAATCCCTCTCAGACTTTTACTGGAAAAAACCTGGATACTGCAGGGCATCAGAGAATGTTAACTTTTTCCTGAACTCCACACGAGCTCTTCCTTTTGAAGCCCATGGAAGTGCAGCTGTCCCTTCCCAGGGTGCAAGCAGGTGCACAGGCGACCTGTCCTGGAGGGAGCTGGCACGCAGCTTCCTTGATGGGTGTTGAGGCTGAGGCCAAAGTACATGCAGAACAGGTGAAGCAAGAGCAGGAGGAAGTCCCGTGGGGAGGAAGCCGGAAGAGGGGAGAAGAGAAGGGAGAAAAGAGAGGTCGGATTCTCAGCAACTGGCAGTAGTGGGCATTGAGCCCCGGGCTTCACCCTGAGCTACACCCCTGTGAGCCCCTCCTTTCCTGAGACTGAGTCTCACCAGTTAACCAGGCTGGACTTGAGCTTGAGATTATCCTTCCTCAGCCTCCCACAGTGCTGGTGTGACAGGTGTGCACTACCACGTGCTTACACAACTTTCTAGGCGTTCTTGACCCTGTTCTTGATGCCTGCCAGATTTCAACGAGGTACTTTTTGTTGTTTTTCATATTGTTTTCAAAATATAGTAACAATTAGCATGATGGTACAATGAGTACTATTCACATCAGAAATGTAAGAAATACATATTTTGATAGGTAATTTGTAAAACAAAATGTGACTTTGGAAGTACAGTACAAAGGTGTAAGGAAAAGAAACCATTGCTTAAGATCAGGTAGAGCCATATTTGTTATTTTTTAGAATCTCGTTGCTCTCGTGGGACTGAATAAATTCCCCTGAATGTCCTTCCTGTCCCCAGGCCTCTCATGTGTCTTCTAATCTCACACTCACAGGCCCCCTTTTGTGTAGCTTGTGTCCTTGCTAAGACCTGTGTATGGCGTCTCATGGGGCACAACCCCACCTCCCCCCACGCCAGCTGCTGAGGTCACCTCAGGACTCCACTACATACCTTTCTCCCCAACAAATGGCAGGGACCAGGTGAAGACATCCATGAAGTTCGGAAGCCAGTATGGGTGCGGGGAACAGTTGAACTGCCTGATGTTCATGACGTTGTTCTCGTATTTCAACACCGCAGCTGAAACAACATGGGGAGAAGACGGAGGAAGCAACAGGTTGGACTTCACAGCTCACACTGCTGCTGCTACATGTGGCCATTCTTGATCAAGAAGATCCCACGATCTGACACTTAGGTTTCAAAACACCAAAGCAAAGACCTTACCCGGTCCTGAATGCTCACACTATTTCAGGACTTAAAACTTCACGCAGCATGCATAATATATGAAGAGTAAAGTGTGAGAGTATTTATAGAAAGTAGTTAATCGAGTGTCTTTCAGGAATGAGGTGGACCTCCTCCTGTAGCTAGGGGGGCTTCTAGTTTATCAATTACCTGACGACACAAATGAAGGTGGTGAAGCTAAGTTAGATAGAACTTAAGAGTCTCCTCCAATATTTGGATTAAACTGTTCTTTTTTAAAAAACACATATACACATACATACACACACACACACACATACACCTTTTCTTCTAGCATAACTCACAATAGATGCACAGATAGTTGAAGTTAGATTGCTTTCTTGACTTAAGGAAATGCTTGGGTTACATTCCACATAGAATAGTATGCTGAAACTCTACGCTTGACTTCTGAAAAAGATGCTTTTATGGGAGTCACACACTCTGTGGACAGAAGGGGACAATCGCAGCTTGAGTTTAAACTTGTATCACAACCCTTGGCCCTCGTTTTGATTTCTGGACTGTTACAGAAAATTATACTTCTGTTTTGAAATTACATATTTTTATATATGAAAACGGACACTTTTATACTATCTCCTTAAGCGTTGGCAAGATTTCCCTTCATCATTCTACAAGGACATCACTAACCACTAGCATTTAGTTACAAAAGCACAGCCTATGTGGCATCCGATTATGCTGGGGACTTATAGATACAAAGAAAAGAATTCATTTCATCACTTGCCTACTTTAAGCTGACTTCTACGTAAGACTTGGTGTAGCTCTGATTACAGATAACAAAACAAAGAGCTAAAAAGCTATGTATTAACAAGTGACTGGGTATTTACGAGGCTGGAGCTTCTCTGTCCGTAAGGAGCCCTTTGAAAGGAAACCTCTGATATCACACTTTCCAACTGCACTCAGTGTCCCACCCAGTTTCCTTTGGATCCCTGAATGCCAGAATCTTTCCTGTGGCTCCCAATCCAGCCTCCACATCCCCCCTTCCACAAGCCGTGTCTGATTTGTTCCAGAGGACCTAATATTGCCTTACTGCCGACTACGCCTTGCCTTACACCTCCATTGCACCTTTCCTATTTAATCTTAATCGTGGTTTTCTGTGCAAAAGTCTGTGCCTAAGTGTCTTAAGGACAAGTCCCTTCAACTCCCTTTATGTTCTTTTTATTTTATGTGCCACTGTAATCAGAGCGGATGCCCACAAGGTAGAGATGAATGTGGATATTTCCTTGATGGTACTTTTTTCCAGGCACGTGGCCCCTAATGCCTTTGCCACCTTTCATTTGAACTTGCTTCACACCCTTCTTCACGCTGTTCATCCCTGCCACAGCAGTGCCTCTCTGAGGCTATGGCCCAGTGCTAAGAGCATCCCGCACGTGAGTCTGGTCCATGCAGAATAAAAGAAACAGCTGTAGTGCTCGGTGACCTGTTACCTAGGTCCTACTGCAGTCTGTGACACACACTGATGTTGCCAACAGCTTATAGGTAACTGGGTTTACTCTGATACTATCTCTGGTTGGATACCATGGTCCAGGGAACATAATTCACAGGGCCAGGGGATGGGAATGTACAGATAGTGTAGTTGATGCAGCTATGAAGGAACCTATTCTCTCCCTGTGGAGACTGTTCTGGACAGATTTCTGGAAGCCATTCTATTTTAAATTATTATAGACATCATCCTGTATGTCACTAGGGCCAGGATTACGTTGCTGTGGTATTAAAGGGACAGAAAGTAAAAAAGTCCATGGTAAGTTGTCATTTCAGTACTTCTGACCTTTGTGACAAGAGAGGCCAAGAATTTCCAGTGTCTTCCAAGTGCTCCCTGACCACCCCTTCTGTACAAAAGATCTTTATTATGTTGAAAACTGCATTTTATGGTAGGCATGGATCTTTGCATTTTCAAAACAATCTTTAAGGCTATAAATTGTTTTTTCAAAGCATAATTTCTGCTCTAATTTCCCCTCACCATTTTTTAACATTAGATGGCAGAGTAGCAGAGGGAACATGATAGTTGGCCTCCATATCCATGTCTTCCCCATCTTTGGTTTGGCAAAACTTGCACAGAAAATATTTGAAAATAAGAAAAATGACACTGGTACTGAAAATGTATAGATGTCTCCTCCCTGTCATCAATCCCTACATGGTTCAGCATAACTATTTTCACAGCATTTATACTGTTTCCGGTATTTGTTATGGTTTAGATCTAAAATGCCTCTCCAAGTTCTTCTGTGTGCAGAAGGCGATTAGATCAAGGTGCATGTTCATCTGGGGATTCGACCACTGATGAGTTCATGACTGAATATCATTAGCAGGTAGGGCCTGGCTGGAGGAGGTTATGGGTCCAGGACCTGGAAGGGTGCATTCTTGTCCCCGAGCTCCTCTCTCTGCTTGGAGATAGTCAACTGTGGACGGAGCCCACAGAAACTGTGAGCCAAAATAAACCTCTTCTCCTTGAAGTTGTAACTGTTTTGTCCAAGAGGCAGGAAAGTGACTAATAAAGTGCTATAAGTGAGCTAGGTGACTTAAAGCCCAAAGAAGGATACTGGGTTGTGGTATCCATGGTGGGTCTTGGAAACCACCCCTAGTGGATACCGGGGTACAAGTGCATTATAATTAATAGCACCGTGGAGGATGGGGAGAGGGTGTACACATCACTTTCTCCTCAAAGCCAATCTGAGAAACAGGAGATCCCACCCTTCAGTTCAACAGAGGAGCTGCAGGGCAGAAATGAAGGCGCTTGCAACCAGCCCTGGCAGATCTGGCTGTGATCTAGCTCAGCACTGCCAGACATCGAGTCTATTCCCTCTGCAACACTCTGGTCCCTTCCATAAACTATCCAGGCACCAATCTCAGACCTAGCTCATCTGTTGACTTCACCTTAACAGTGTCACTCATGATTAAAGAAGCTTTAGCTTCTGCCCAGATCCACAGGACACAAATTCATACACGAAGCAGGACTTGTCCACAGACAAAGCGACAGCTCTGTCCTGTCACTGGTGAGATAAAAGCATTTGTTTATTCAGCATTGGCTCAGCACAGTTTATTTGAGTACCTACTATTAATAAAGAAACACCATTTTATTTTTATCAGCCACAGAAATCACAGATTTTAACTAGACACCTGCTCTATGCTAGGTATTGTGTTTGGCTCTGCACAAACTGTATCGTCAGTCTCAAAACATTTCTCGGAAGCAGTTTTTAGGGTTTTTGTACTTTGAAAATAAACAAGTATACAGGTTGTGTGTCCAACTCCCCTTGAGGAAGCAGCAAACTTCAGGTCCAGTCCGAATTTCAAGCCCCTGTTTTTTCTAGCCTAATAAGTACCACTCAATATCGATCCTGTTTGGGACCAGGGTCTTTTCTCCTTTCTCATGACTGTCTTCAAGGAAACACTAAGTGGGAAGTCCGGGAGTCTAGTCCGCGGGGCACAGCCTGTCACTGGTTCCTCCTGAGACCCAGGTCTCCAAAGTTTGGGCTCTGTTCCTCATGTGGGCTTGTGGTTTGTCCAGATGTTTTATCAGCTCCCCTCTCAGCTCCACTATGGCAACAAAATGTCCAGGAGGAAGATGCTATCATGAGTGCAGTGACCCATCGATATCCTCAGTACTTTATCTTATTTTTCTCTAAATTTAAAAAAATAGCTTGGACTTAAAAATCCAAGTACACCAATATGCCTCCTTTCTTATCAGCAACAGAAATATTTTCATGGAGAAATATTTTTTGAATAACCTCACCGTAAGTTACTCATGGATTTTGATGTTTTTGCCTAATAATGGTGTATCACAAAAATGTATCAAGAAATAAATCCACGGAGTTCAGTTACATGCAGTCATGACATCTGCAGTTAGCATTTCATCTTCTACCCCTGCCACCTGCCAGCACCGTCCCTGGGTCTGCAGAACACGACCAGAGCTCTGATCGTGCAGCCTTTCTGAGCCACTTGAAAGACACTGATCTCCAGTGCAACATAAATAACACAAACGGAAACCGCGGGCATCGCTGTAGACCACCTCCCGAGGCTATGTCTGAGAAATGAAGAGATGAGAGAGCAGCAGTCGACCACCGAGGGCTGCCTCTGTGCTGCTGTCAATTTTCATGGCCTCATGTGACTTTCACTTGTCCCGAGCAAGACCGAGACCTACACCTAGGCTTCTCATTATTCATCGGAGTTTGGATAAGATCAGACAGCACAGGAATGGATGCTTTTATTTTTCTGAAGCTGTAGGGGTGCAGAACCCCAGAAGAGGACATGGTGGGAGGGACAGGCCAACTCCACAAAGCCTGAGGATAAGCTTTTTGCTGAGGTCTGAATTAGTTTTAGGACTCCACAGTCATAGGGCCCAGATGCTTCTATTGTACCTACAGAGCCCTGCTGTCTCAGAGGCATGCCTCAGGGACAGCAAACAGTATGCAGGGCCCACTCCTGCCTGGTGAGCTAGGGTTTCTAGCAGCCCCTTCATCTTCCCACACAGTGGAAACCCAGGAACAGAATTCAACTCTTCCCATTGCTTTGTTGGCCCAACTACGCACTAAGTTGCTAGATCAGAGTCGGGTCTGTAAAACATAAGGGTCTCTCTCATCTTAAAACATGAAACTTTCAGTAACCTGTATTTCATAAAGACTTGAGAACATCTGTCAGTGTCTTATCCACAACAATCATCATCCAGGGAAGCTGGTGACAAAGCAAAACTAAGCAGGAATAGAAAGATGCTCAATTAAGGTACATTATCCCAGCACAATGCCTTGCATTCCTAAAGCTGACTTCTGACTTTCTTTCTCCCCAAGCCAAGTCCCGTATTTGCTGGATGGACTCTGTTTAAAATATTTATTTTCTATTATTATTAAGGACTTCAGTGAAGAGGGACTAATCAGGTCATGATGGCTAATGTTTTGGGTGGGCAGGGAGTACCCTTGCAGCTCATACTCATCCCATAGCTCATAAGCTTAGGCACAATGTAGTGTTTGAATTTATTTCAAGATGGATTTCAAGGCTTCAGTTTTTAGGTAATTTGACTGTGATGCTATTTTCAGCAAGAGAAATTTAATATGAATTATTACATGAGGACGTGCCCAGTATGGAATTCTTGTGAGCAAATTTGCCGTAAGTTCCCTGTAATGACTACATTTCAGATAACCGAAGAGTATTACTGATGCATACAAACAATATATAGATCTGAGCTGAAACATGAAGACAAATTTTTGAAAATGATTTCATTGTGCATATCATATATGAGGTATGTATTATTATGCCATGCACACAGACAATAAATATTTTTATGATAAAACTGATATGTTCCACTCACATAACTATGAATTACCTTTTGTCTTTGTGGCCAAAGCACCCAAAGTCTGCTCATCTACATGTGTCAAGGGCAGACATATATGTCACCATGGAGAATTCCTTCCTCTCCACATGTACCCCTCCACTATTCCTCTCACTTCCTTGACCTTCCTTTATCCTTACTGATGTATCTTTCGTGATACTTTAGTGTCTTCTTTAACTGTGAGCACCCTACATAAAAAGCTGGATGTTATCCTACATACATGAAGGAAAGATAGCAGGAGATATTTCTGTGGGACGATCCAAGACAATCTTAGGTTGTGTGCAATTACATAAGTCTTATTTTAATACAGCGTCTCCTGTTACTTTGTGGCTTTTTAGTATAGCACCAGCAAACTCTGAGCCAGGTCACTGCTCAAATGCAGGATTCTGGGGAAGTAGTAGATAGAAAATGATGAAAAAAAATGAAGAACTGTCATCATTTATACAGTTAGGTTTCATATCTAGTATACAGTTGATGTTCAGTTGTGTTGGTTGAAGAAAAAATAAAGGAAAGGGAACAGCCAAAGCAAGGACAAGAGAGAGAGTGAGATGTAGGTAAGAAAAACTGAGGACAGAAAGACAAGGTTCTATAAACACAACCAACCACGTGTGAACAGAAGTCTTAAGAAACATGAGGAAATCCAGGAAAAATGAGCTGGATCAGCTCAGAGGTCAAACTGTCTCAAAAGTGTCAAAGCGTGCAGAATAGGTGGAAATGGAAGTCCCACTGGCTCCCTCAGAGCAAACATGGGAACAAGGGCCAATGTTTCTTCTCCTCTGAGCTTTATCTTTCAAATTTAAAAATAGGAATGACAACACCTGACCTGTCCTTCTCAAAATATGAAGATCAAATGTGGTAATACACATGACTATCATAGTACATAACCATACATATGGTTGGCACGTGATCAGATAAAATATTTGGCATGTTGGAACTGTACTGACTGAGTTTTAAATTCTCCAAGGAGGGGAAGCCAATTTAATTATTATTCTTTGCCATTTTATGGTCCCACCTTCTATTTCAGAGTTCCATGCTGAGCTCCAGAGTACCAGGAGCCAAAAGACTATCCTTGGAGTGAGCTCAAGTCCAGTCAACCATGGTGAATCATTGCTAGCATAGTTTCACACAGAGAACTGGAATGTCTTCCATCAAACACTTCTTGTTAACAAGAAAGAACTACTGGTGAGTTCCTCACCAGAGTCTGCTAATCCACTGCTTTCTGTTCTAATCCATGTTATTATAATGCTGAAAAACAGTTTATCTAAGTGATAGATGAGCCATAGAGAGCTGGCGCTGGAGATTTAGGACATGAAGACGGACACACAGGCACAGCGGACAGCACCAGCAGCTCCAGCTCGCCCCATGCCCTGGTAGAGCTCCATGAACCTGGAGTGGTTTGCACAGAGCCATCGTCCATTGTTTCACACTCAGGCTGCACTGGGTCGGTCTCAAGCTGATGTTAAGTCCCTACACTTGCTGTCAGCATTGTTACCACGGAAATAGGTCATGCGAGACAATTTGATATCATCTGGGGAGAGTCCAAGAGCCTCTCACAAGTCTAGCCTTTCCAGATAATGAATCGCCAGTGTTTAACACTACTTATACTGTTACTATTTCCCCTTGAGGAATGTTTCCTACAGAATTAGATTTCCAGATTATAAGGTTTCTGTCTAGTGTAAGACTGTAACCATCAGCAAGAATGTAACTGTCAGGGAGTCCTGATGAAAATGTATAGAGGCCCTGGCAGGGGGTGGGGTGGGGTCCTGCTTGGGTCTCCCATGACCTTGAGATTTGGAACCCAGGTGCTATGCAGCAAACATCTAGGACAAACAAGTATTTCCTTTATTATTACTTTGCTGAAAAATACAGAATTATTTCCCTTACTAATGCATAACTGTGTAGTGGTGAGTTTCAAGCAATCAAGAAAGCTACTTGTTAGAGTAAAATTACATAGATTATATGTGGATTAGCCCAATTAATATACAATGAAAATAATTCCTATGCATTCAGTCTTCATGGGTTATTTCCTGTTCTTCCCTCTCTCTCATTAAGTGAGAGATGGTCTACAACCAGCATGCTCACAGAGTGGCCTGTGAGTTTTGTTCCCACAGGAAACAGCTGGTGCAAGGGGGTTAGGGATCCACCTGACAGGGAGCAATGGATCCTTTTTTTCAGAAAAACTTAAAAGGTACATGAACTCCATTCTCTCCATGCAGATATTTGCTACTCTCCTGTAATTCTAATATGAGAACAAACACCTCTTCATTTCAGAGCTCTCCTCTTCTTATGGAAGATCTTTGCAATCATGTAGCACAGAAGTCATGACTGACAGGTAGATTGGATCAGCAGACCTGGTCCCAGCCTCTCCCACTACTGTTCCAGGTTCAGGAGCAGAGGCAAAGGAACCTGAGCTCCAGGACAGGGCTGAGGAGTCTCCACCTCTTGAATGCACTGGGCAATGGATATAAGCTCTGCACTCTCATTTTTCACCCACAAAGTCAAGACTGCAAGGTTGTTGGGAAATTAGACACACTTATGGGTAGAAACTTTACAGCACCTAGCGCATTGTAAGAGCTTAAAACATTATTATCAAAATAAATGCTGTTTGTAGGAACAAAGCAAATACCACAGGCATACCTAGTATCCTGGCACAGCAGAAGGGATACACTTACATTTTCTAGATGTATCATCAACCTAAGGCCTTAGAGGAAGTATATCGAGCTGTATCGTGCAGTATATCATGACAGTGATAGGACTAGACTGTGAGGTTGATTCTACACAGAAGAATTTGGTGAGCAGGGACATCATCCAACCCCTGCCCACTGGCACTCAGCTTCCTGTCTCTGAAACCTATGTCAAGTTCTTTTCAGCCTGACATGTCCACGTGACTCTCTCCTCCCATGTCGTAATGGTAATAAAAAGACTGAACACTAAGAGTTCTCTCCTACTTTCTGCCTTGCTCCTTTGTAAATTCTTTCATTTCACACGGCGTCTCTCCTAGTTTTAATGATCATTACAAGACATTATCTTTCTGGTGGGTATAATTCTGTCATGATCACAGTCATAGGGCTAAAAATGAGAATATTTATTATATAAATGAAACCAAGCTTTTTAAGGGAGACGTCTTATTTTGCTTTCATTATAAAACACAATAGAACAATAACAAAAAATTTGGTCTGCAATTCATCAGCAAAACTAAAGTAACAAAATATTACAAAAAATATATGCTTACATTTAAGAACTACTCCAACCTAAGCAGAGCTTTAGGCTAAGAAGATGGCAAAAAAAAGGCCAGGGTTAGGAAAACTACTGCGGAGGGGCAGAGGCTCTGGGTTAGTTGCATCCAGTTTATAAAGGATAGATCTACTCATGCCTGTGGTTACAAGGACACAACAACATTTGAATGTGCAATGCCAATGGAAAAGGTGATAGTCATGATTAGAAGGGCTCTGACTATAGAACGAAGCTGTGTTGTATACATAGTCCAACTTGATAGGGAAATGGGCTTGGACAGTCCCATAGCAAGAGTGGCTGGGCACAATTTCTGCCAATCCTAAGTAGATAAAGGCCTCGTCATGCAGGTCCTGCCCCCCTAGGGTGCCAGGCATCATGGCACAGTGCACTATATGGTGGTACAGCACAGGGTGGGCACCTATGCTGTGCCGTACCATGCTGTGCTCACTATCCACTGAGGTCCTGTTGGCACTTGGGACCACAGCCTGCCAGTTTCTGGATGCCACGTCACTCCAAGTCGCTGCCATCATGTCTATCATCTTGATTCCTCCTATCAGCAGTGCAATCTTCTCTTATAATGTCGTCTTCCTGCCAAGCTGTAATTTTCTTTATATTTGTAAATGCTATTCTCCCAAAGTCCACGACTAAACAGAACACTTTTGACCAGGAATTCCATCAAGGAATTTCATCTAGTTCAAAAATCTGAAATAAGCTTTTGAAAAGCATAGACTTTTGCATCTCAGAATTTCAGCAAACAATGTTCTCCTGGTATGCTTTCCAGACTCAATTTTCCATGTATCTCTTCCTTAACTGTTTCAGGATTTGAATCGATTTTTTGTCTTGATTTTCAATTTAATCTCTGGTCTTGATAGCTAAATTAGTTTGGTTTCCATTTAGTTGCCTTGCAAATCCAAAATATGTTTCATTTAATAAATGCCCTTAATTCTACTGTTTGTTAGCTTTTCTTGGTGTTGAGGTATCACTTCCCCACCCATCTACTGTTTCTTTTCCTCCTTGGCCTCACCTGAACTACACAGAAGTCTCCACCATGGCCACCTCCTAAGAACTCCTTTAGAAAATGTTAAATCATATGTGTGTCTCTATAAAGGAAACAAGATCTGACTGTTTTTATTAAGGTATAAGACACACATTTTTCCAAAGACTCCTTTTAGTATTTGAGTAAAACAAACCGTTTAAAACAGTGTTCACATCTGCCACAGGATTTCTTAATCCCCAGTGATTACATTTTTCATTGTCACTCATGCAGGTAAACCTTCCCAGTCCCTACCCATGGATTTCTACTCTCCCAGCATGCTACTCTTGTCTTTGTGACATTTTCAAACACTTTTAAATACTTAGTGGGAAATTATTTACTTAATGTCTACCACAGTACCTGATCATAAGGCCATGCCTGTCTGGCCAATTTTATATCCTGACACCCAGCATGATGCTCAGGGTATGCAGCTTTTGATAGAAGCTGGTTAAGTTCATGAGCACAGGGAGGTGAATAACTTTTTATAGATGGTATGTTATGAAAGACATGAAGCTATGGATTATTATTGAATCTTTCTTTCCTCTAGTGTGTTTGGGTAATGAAGAAGGAGCTCCCTTTTAGTGCCACAGATTCACAGAATAAAGCCCTTCAGACAAAGCACTCTGCAACATTTACTTCCAATTTGGAAAGGGTGTCAGCACTGCCTTTAGGGGTACTTCCAGTGAGTCTAGATCTCCAGGTCAATGCTGAGAGGCTATCACCAGTCAATCTCTTTTCATTAATTTCCAAGGAAACAAAGCCAGAATCATTGCCCATGTTGACTTCCAGCCATGTGGGAGGCACAGGGCTGGGTGTTAGCATGAAAACTAAGAGCCTCATTTCTCAAGCAGTTCATATTCTGCTTGCCACGCACCTGAGATACGTGGGGACACTCACTAGGACAGAGGAAACTGGCACCGCGCAGCACAGAGCAGGAGACCTGGGCACATGGCCCCCAGAACGAGCAGAGGGGAAGCAGTACTTGGATGGGAAGAAGCACGGAATGAAGGCCTGGAAGGGGGGAACACAGTGGTGCAGAGCCCAGAGCAGAACAGGAGAGTTTGCCAGAAAGGCCCTAGGAAAGGGGTTGCCCGAGGGAGGTGGAGAGGCTGGTCAGGAAGGCAGGTGAGATAAACATAAAAAGGGGAAGGGGAACACACCTTGCACTGCAAGTGGCATCACAACATGAAATACTGAATTCTGAAAAAGTCTTACTATCTCACAGCATTTTGTTCTCAAGCAATTTCATGCATTATTCACAAAAGAACATTGTCCACGTTTATGCAGCTGTAACCGCATATCCAATAAATCTAAATGAGCTCTGCTGCAAAGCTGTAATTCCAACCTATAATCTATGGCCCTTCTGTCTTCTGGGAGTTGTCAGAGTCAGAAACGGAAGCAGTGAGGTGGGCAAGGAAGTCTCCGAAGTGGTCCAGGCTGAGGAGGAGGAGAACTGATAGAATTCACAGGATCAAAGCAGGGATGGAGCTCCACACCCAGAACCTTCCAGACGCTGCACGCTAACTGCAGGCAGGAAAGAACTGCTCTGAGGATCCCCTGGACATCTGAATCTACGCCGCCTGACCATGGTGGTTACCAGTTTTAAGATGGCAGAAGAAGCCTCTTTTCTCATTCTTTCTTGAAGTTGAGTTATTGCTGTCTTAGTCTGCTGGAGCTTTACAAACTAAATCCTGCTGTAGCCATCAGGGTCCCACCCCAGGTCCCCTTGGTCATGATTCTAAGGGTCGGATGAAGGCTAGTGCTGGGGTACCTTACTATTGCATTTCCACAGTTAAGCTTGGGAGCACTTCCAAATCAGTTTCATTGCACTGCTTTTGACCATTCTAGTTTACAATGATTTTATTCAAATGGAGTAACCCTCACTTCACAGCAGATAACAGACTCCCTCCCACATACTGTACACAGCATAATGGCTTTAAAGTGCTTCAGGAATTGTACACAAAAGTCTTTCAAAATTATTCTCCAGCTGAAGAATACTTCTTTCCTCTTCCTATCAGTTTGTCTCCTTCTCGCAGGAGGATTTCTTCTTTTATGAAAAGGTTCCCAAAATAAAACACTTGAATCCTCTTTCCTGGATGCCTGTGATTTCTCCCAAGGACCACATCATCTCTGAGATGGTGACACTCTGAGTCCCTCTCTGTCACAACAAAGACACACACGGCAACACGAGTCAGGTGTGAAGGTGGCCGTGGACCCAGCGAGCTGGCTGCTTGGTAGCGAGAAGCTGACCCCGTTTTAGGACAGACAGTCTTCATGTTCTGCATTTCTATTGTCTGGATTTTTTTCAGTTGTTGGAGGACTGGTAAGGACAACACGTGCTTCTTAGCAACCAGTCTCTGACAAGGAAATATCTTTTTTGGACATGCCTTTCCCGGTGAGAAATGAAGTATTTAAATATGCCACGGAACATTACAGACCCTGAGCTTGTGCTGTATAAACTCACTGTACATTCCAGGATTGTGCAGATGGCTGAGGAGGCTCAAGCTCTTGGGAGCACTGCAGGGCCTCTCCTCTCAAAACTGGGAGTCCCTCCAACCCAGAGAGGAATATTTCACTGGGTTAATGGACAATGTTGACTGCTTAAAAAAGTCACAGTCTTGTTTTTTTTCTCCTTTCTATCAAACACTGACTTAAAAAAGTCACATCCTTGGTGTTTTTTCTCCTTTCTATCAAACACTGACCATTTAAAAATATCCAGATATACCTTATCTTTTTTGTAGTATCAGGGATTGAACTCAGGCCCTTGTGCTTCTAAGGTAGGCGCGGTACCACTTGAGCTAAATCCTTGGCAGATTATACTTTATCTTAAAGCCTTTTCTGACCATTCTGGAAAATCACCCCTTGTTGCACATATTTCCTATTGGTCTCAAGTCACAGGATGTCTCATCCTGTTGGCAAGGCACCCAGACACGCACAGAGAATGAGTGCCCTCTTCCTCTATAGCCTTTGTGTCACACAAAGGGCAGTGCCTCATGTCTAGGAGCCCAGAATGGGGTGAAGCTGTGTGGTCACCGGGTCACCGAGCCCTCCGGCAGGAGGAGGTCCACAGCCACAGCCAGCTCCACCAGGAGATGTGGTTGTTTGGGCAGAAAGGGGGAGCAGGGGCCTCACACTCGGCCTTCACGAGGCTCAGGAGTGGAGACAGGGACAGGGGTGTGCGCGGGGCACCGGGATCTGCCTGGTTTGTCTTTTGGACCAGACCCCTGAGAGCTCTAGAGAACACGGAGGGAGCGTCCAGCTCTGAGCAGGAAAGGCGGATGTATGGATGGGGGCACTGGACACGAAGGAAACAAAGGCGGTCACCTGGGAAAGCCATGGATCACTGTGGCCAAGGCCACCCTCAGGTGTCCAGGTTGCTAGGTGGGGCCAAAGGCTCCCAGCACACCTTAGTGGTGGCGGCAGCCCCACCCTCGGTGACTTCAGATGGCTCACACCTGCCTGGGCGATCCACCTCAGGATACCACTCAAGCCTCCCTCCTTCTGCCCCACTTCCTTCTCTGAGTCATGCTCAGACTCCTTCCCAGAGTGAGATCTAACCAAGACTCCTGTGCTGGTACTTTCCCTGAACCTTCACCCTCACCTGGCATCCTGGGCACCATCCCCAGCTCAGCAGCCTCCCTTAGAAAGAAGATAACATCCACACTCCTCCCTCTCTCCTCGAGGTCAGGAACATCACTAGTGCCCAGTTCCTTCAGGCTGGATCTCAGAAAAAGCCCAACACTCTGGCATGGAAGGACAGGTCCTCCCCCTGACCCCGTCCCCTGGCACAGCCTCTTACAT
This sequence comes from Petromus typicus, assembly GCA_004026965.1. Classification (NCBI taxonomy): domain Eukaryota; kingdom Metazoa; phylum Chordata; class Mammalia; order Rodentia; family Petromuridae; genus Petromus; species Petromus typicus. Next base: position 53,480 of record PVIR01002467.1, on the reverse strand, counting down.
GCCCACCTGAGAGACTGGCCTACTGGCATGGATGACAGGGGCTCATTGGTGCCCTGGATGGAGAAGGGCTGTCGGTGCTCAGCTTTAAGGCACAAGCATGTTGTGTGTGGCACCAGAGCTGACTCATGGCAGCTGTCAATAAACATACCTGAGTGAATAGTGAGTGACAGCGCTTTCCTGCTGGACACGTGGTGCACGCACAGTCATACTGTTCTTACTGAAGTCCACACCCGTTTTAAGGAACATGATTTTGAATTACCTTCAACCATTACATTTTCCAAAGTCTCTATCTATTTTGCAGTACTGGTCAGCCCTCACCCAGACAGAAAAGTCCTGGAAAACATTAAAAAAGCATCTGTGCCTAGACTTCTTCCTGCCCACTGCATCTGAGACTCTACGTACAAGCTCAGAACTCGAATCAAACAATAACTGGAAAAGTAAAGGAGAAAAGAATAGCTGCAAACATTTAACTCCAAACCTAAACAAGACAGTTTGAGAAGTATTGTACGTATTGTGTGAGACTGCGAGGAGTACTTAAAAATACTTACCTTTGTTATTGTATACATCTAGGTAATTTGGTGCTGAAAAAATTGTAATTAGAGAAGGGAAGCCTGTTGTTTGGCTTTTCCTGTACATGCGATACCTGAAAATAACAGACACAAGGTTAAAACAAGTCTGGTCTGGAAAAGAAGACACCAAATTGTATACTTGGAAATAGCACATTCAATGAGCTAAGTTCTACCTTCCACAAAAGTTTCAATTATGTAACACTAAGTAAAATTTCCTCTCCAAAACCTGATATTCACAGTTTTTATTTCAGGAGGAAAAACTACATGTGCCCTGCAATTTACAGAGAGGTAGCCACTAAATTTACCAAACCTCAGGGGAGGAGAAATTTAGTAGAAGATCGTAATTCATTTCCACATGTTCAAGGCAAAGGCTAACGACTGCACACGAACACCCTGTAAACACCATATTCTTTAGAAAGCTGCCAATATTTTTGACATAAAATGTCCAATAAGTAGAGCACTATACAATGACTTACCATTAACAGCAAGGGCAATTACTCTATAAATCAATAATATTCTATAAAGTTTTGATATAAACATTTTGCCTGGACCAATTTTCTTTTCTAAGAATGCTTCTTGAAATCTATGGATTTTACTAATTGAGCCTGTTTCTATTTTAGAATTTTATTTATTGCAATCCCTGTTGTGTGTATAGGCCCGAGATTATGTCTCAGCAGGATAATATTTAATCACATATACAAGAGACCATTCATGAGACCTATGGAAAGAAACCAACAATCCAGCTACTTGTCTTCTACTAGCTTCAGAAGCAGCTTGGCTTCTCCCACTGTTGGGGCATCCTAGACACTGTCCTCAAGCACAGGCATCTCCAGTAGCAATTTCAGCACTTGAGTTTAAATGGTAGCACTCCTACTCTCCAGAGATTCCAATCTATGGAAGGATGGACTTAACCCCTCACAGAACAGCAGTACCACTCAGGGGACAGAGTGGGAACAGTGATCAGACCTCACATCCTAAACTTAATCCTGAGGACGTCTACCTCCTAGAAACATCCACCGATCAACAAAGCAAACACTGGACATTCTTAGTTTTGTGTAACTCTCAATATTGAACTATGCTTTAGAAATTTACCAGACAAAACAAAATCAGTTCTACGCAATTATTTGCTTTGTTGTTTGAAACCATGCAGGGATTGGGAACAGCATACAAGAGGTCATGTTCGAGGTGTATATATGTGTATGAATGTCATTCACACTGCCTGCACAGTAGCTGGGGGTCTGTTCACTTGGGAGAGCGGTGAGTGTGGGGATGGTGTGAATGAGGGGAGGTGCCCTCAGCCCTTAGGAAGCCAGCCTGCCAGGGCCTGGCACCAACCCCACAGGGGGCTGGATGGCCACCAGCAGCCACGCCTCCTGGCCCTGGCCACTCGTGAGCTGTTCGCAGACCCTTGAGACCTGCTCCTTCTGGGAGTAGCCTGGCAAGGAGACTGGCCCAGCATGGGCACCGAGAAGAGGTCAGGGCATCATGCACAGGATTCACCAGCCCGCTGTCCTACTCACCCTGCATCCTGGGCTTCGTGGGCTCGGAGTATGGATAACAAGTTATTGTGCTGCAAGAACTCACAGACGGCTGGGTAACTGCAGAGACAGAGGAGGAAGGGCACCAGTTAGGAGGTCATTGGGGGAGTGGTCACATGCATGCAATACCTGAACGGGTCTGCACAGGGCACACATGTCACATGACACAACCCTGGCTCTGAGACACCACACCTGCAATCTCTGTGTGTTAAATGCAGGAAAAACACCATGAGGAAGGTCTGCTCAGAAAAGCAATCTGACGGCTCCATGGAACACAGGGAGCAGAGGCAGAGGCAGATCTCGAGCATGGAACTGGAAACGCAGCTCTGACCTCTTGGATTCCTGACCTGGGCCATCCAGGTGTGCAGAGCCCAGTAAGGAGTGGGGGAGGAGCACTCGGCCAGCGGTGCCCTCTCCCTGACCTTACAGGTGTGGCAACTTGTGGGGTATGCAAACCCCATGCAAATACCAAACTCCCAGGACTTTGAGACTACTCATACACAACCAAAAGAACTTTCTCTTCAGACTTACTTATCTTGACTTAAAAAACTTCAACATGTAGTCCATTTGTCATTTAAGAAAGTCTCAAACCTGAACGACTGTCATAAGTGAAACTCAAATTATAAATTGAAATTTGAAACTCTTTGCAGTCACTATGCCTCTGCTGTAAGAATTTTAATGAGATAAATGTATGTTACCAACAATTCAAAGCAAGGGACAGAAGACCAGTACCCATAAACAACTGAATACAAGCACTAAAATCTAAACTATCTACAGCATGGGAAACATTTATAATTATAAAATAGCACCTAAGGGAAATACTTATCTGGTATATGTCACTAAAATAATTACTGTGGAAGAGAAGATGAACATAATTTCGGCATGTTACAAATGCTACACATTTGTACAGATTCTGTATTAACAGGAAAAAATATCATAAAGACAGTATCTTGTTATAGAGATTTTTGTTTTTGTGATACTGAGATTAAACTTGGGACTTTTGTACTGAGCTACATCCCTAGGCACTTCTTTGTTTTCATTTTTCATTTCTACGACAGAGTCTCATACTAGGTTGCTATGTTGCCCAAACTGGGCTTGAACTTGCAATCCTCCTGCCTAAGCCTCTTAGAATACTGGGATTAAATTACAGAGATACTGATTGTGAGAATTATTTATTTTTGAGGGGGCAAAATGGGATCGCAGTCCAAAACCAGTTTCTGTGTGTGTGTGTAGTTTGAAAGAGAGAGCCAGAGCCAGAGAGAAGGGAGCTGGACATTGGTACCTAGGTCCAGGCACGGCCACGGGGGCCTCGAAGGTTTTTGCTCTCTGGGAAGGAAGGTGAGGGTGTACACTTTCCACACCACTGTGTCAGGACAGACGTGGGGCCACTGCTCGGGAGAGCAGAACGGCTGGTGCCTACCCAGTTGTGCGGTGTCAGCCCAGGGGTGGCAGAGCGCTCTCGGAAGCGGCCTCCCCGGTCTCTGGGGCCTCGGCCTCACAGTTGGCGGCCTTTGCCTCTGTCTGAGAGACATCAGTGGTCTTGTTCCCACGGGCAGACGGCAGTCACCTCAGTTTGTCATCTGTCTGCATCAGGCAGAGGGCTGAGCTGCCCTCTTCACTTTGTGGAAGGACTTCTGCTTCTCTCAGGGAAAGAGACTTTTAAAATGTTTTATTCATGCTAAGTTCCATACTTCTAGGCATTTAGATTAAGTTTCTCACCATGGGAATACATATCTGATTTTTAGTAAAAATCTGAAGAAAAATGAAATTCACAAAGTAACAGTTTGCTAGGCAACAGTATCACATGAGGAAGTTTATTACTTCCATGGAGAGAGCTCATTTTAAAGAAAAAACAGAAATTTAAAATATACATAGTAAAATATTCAAGCTCTTAAATATTTTCCTACGTAAACTGGGTAATTCTTGAGAATCACCTGGAAAGCTGTTAATGGGCAGTACCTACCTAGAATCCATTAAAACATTAAGCAGTAATAGAAAAGAGGCCAAATTTTCTATAGTACTCTTAATGGAAATGATCATAACATGTCCCACAAAAATGTCCAGGGTGGAAAGCACAGCACATACATACTTTTACACACACAAAATGGCAGAAATAGCAGTTTGCAACACTTTATGCCACAGAAAGTCACTTACTTCCCCATAATTGTGATTTTCCTCCTATTAGAGGCAGCAGCAGGGACAGAAGGGTCTGCTAATGGCTGGGCATAATATCTGTCCTGAGGGTCTCTGCTATCCAAGTAGGAGCAGACAGCACGGGACAAATAATTTTTTAAAACTACTAAAGAATCAAAGACACTAAAGATAAAGTAGCCCTAGTTCTGTAACAACCAGTAGGAAGTGAGAAAGACAGCATTTCCTGCTATAAAACAGGGGACTCTGGGAAATCTCTGTGTCCTGTGAGGTCTTCCAGGGATCTGGGTTAAGAGACAGGAAGGGGCTGAAACCCTATGCCGAGACAGGGTGAGTAAGTGGGAAGCAGGCTGAGCAGGAGCAAAGGCAGAGAAGACCAAAATGGGAGACTGGCCCCAAGGAAAGCAGGTGCCCTCGAACCATGTTGCTGTTTCATTTTGCTTTTTTTTCGACAGCACATGTCACCATATTTTAAACTCCAAAATAGACTCATCAGAATTGGTGTCCAGATTTCCAAAATACTAAAACAAACTATAAACATCTTCATAAACAAGTTTAGAACACACCTCACTGCTAATACATATAACAAAAAAATCCTTCGAATAATGCTTTACAAAGTTAAGAGCTTCTATTCCCAAACTAATTTCTATATCATACCAACTAATTAATAAAAGAAACTTGTTGCCCTCTGTAGGGAAATGTACCATAGGGAACAAGTGTTCTTCCACAAAATCCGAATCTGATTAAAGTCACACGGAGGAGGACACCAGCTTGCTCTGGAGACAGACCGGCGGCTGCGTGTGCTTCCCAGATGTCAGCTAACCATGCTGTTAGCTTAGTTGCCGGGGCTTAAACACTAAATTGACAGATCCTTAGCCAACCTTATCAAACAAAGGAAGGAAAAGGCTCATATATGTGCTATTAGGCATGAAAAGGGGGAAATTACCACTGACCCAGAGGACGTCCAGAGGATAATAAACACCTACTTTGAAAATTTATACTTCAATAAAATGGAAAACTTAGAACAAATGGATAAATGTCTAGAAACACATGAACTTCCAAAGCTGAATGAAGAAGATATTGAAATGTTAAATACTCCAATATCAATCTGTGAAATTGAAAATGTAATTTTAAAAAAACCTGCCAACAAAAAAAAGCCCTGGTCCTGATGGCTTTACTGCTGAACTCTACAAAACTTTTCAAGAAGAGTTAGTGCCACTACTTCTCAAACTCTTTGATGAAATTGAAAGGGAAGCAGTATTCCCAAATTCATTTCTGGAAGCAACCATCACCTTGATTCCAAAAGCAGAGAAAGACCCAACCAAAAAAGAGAACTATAGGCCAATCTCCCTAATGAACATTGATGCAAAAATCCTCAATAAGATACTGGCAAACAGAATCCAGAGAATCATGAAAAAGATCATACACCCTGACCAAGTTGGTTTTTAAATTGAATACAAGAAGAGGAATATGTATTGTAGAAGTTTAAAATTCTTAATTCCTTCATAATGACCTCGGTCTGGGCATCTTCTCCAAGTTGCTATCTGCAACTCACCTATAGAAGTATGAACAACCCCGGACTGTGTTGTGTGTGAAGTGTTCCTGAGTCTTCTCATTCCCGAAGTCCTCCAGCGGGTCCGACCACAGGATGTCACACATGGGCCCGTAAGCAGGGGGTTCTTTGAATCGGTCTAACTAAGAAAAAGAGAGGACGGAGAGCACAATACTAATCTTTGGAAACAGAATGCAGAGGACAGCAGACACAGCGCCACCCAGTCCCGCTCCCCCAGCCGCTCCTTCACCCTTTCCGGGCTGCTGGCCTCTTCCTTCCTCTCGACACCCTGAAGCTTCGTTTACCAGTTTGTCCAAGTTTCCCACCTTCCTCCTCCTAAGGTGCTCCTCCATTATGCCCTCATCCCTTCCTTCATATATTTCTTCTTGAATCCTTCTTGTATATTCCTTTTAGGCTTTCTCCTATTCTCCTTTAATTTTTCTCTTCGGCATATCTATGTATCTACCGATCATCTGCCATCTATGTATTTCAGTCATTTAACTACCAATTATCTATCACCTATCTGTGTACCTATAATCATCTAGCTATGTACCAATCATTCAACCATCCATCTGTTAATGTGACTCCAATTCTGTTTCAGTTTGGAAAAAGGAGCTTTAACCTCTCTGTAGGCCCCACTAAAATGTTACTTAGAATCCTGGATGCAGAATACCTTATGGTATTTACATTTAACACAAGGATTTTGACAATAGTGACCTTCCACTTTAAGGGGGCCACATGTTATGGACATGTTGGATATTCACTCATTACGGGTCATCTAAATTACTAATTAAAGCACAGGCCTTCTGTATCTGATCTTGGTGGCACAAACGAAAATAATGAAAAACTAAAATAGCTCCAAGTTTCACTGGTTATTCTTGAGTTGAGAGTTCTGTGCTTGACAGTTTTACCTTATGCCTTCATATGAAATCCATTTCCCAATTACAAATGGTTAGCAAAATCATATTTAACTTTAAACCTGTGCATTTAGAGGGTATGAACAATATGATCAAAGGCAAAAACATTTTTACCAACAATTTGATAACACTGCTACTTTATTTTAATTTAATTAAAACTAAAATGTATCTAGTAAAGCTTCTTAAAAATACTAAAGTGGGCTGTGAAAACCTATTAAGAATTGATATTCTTCAGATTCAATATTTTTTCAGTTCTGAAAAATCCAGGGGAGGTCAGTGAAAGATTCAGCAGACATCCAATCAAACCCCCTACTTTTCTCAGGCTAAAGTAAAGGATGCAAGTGATGGTTTGGCCACACACTGGACTTTACTCACACTTACAGAGAATAAGAAAACATTTCACGTCTTCAACACCCAAGGAAAACTTTCAGTAATACCAGATCTTCTATATATCAACCATTAGATTGGTCAGGACTATTCATGGCAAGCTTATACTTGTGTAAAAAAAATCTAAGTAATTTATGCTTTGGAAACCATTCATCTAAGACAAGTAACATTGGTCTACAAAAAGATAAACATTTTTTCAAAGAAATAAGAATTTATTATTGGATGTAGAGCAGTGGAGGAGGGAAGACTTTCTGACAAATAGGAATCCCCAACTTAAAGTCTGGGGAAGCAGCACAAGTATAGGATTTATTCTGGGAATGTTATAAAGTGCATTCTAAAAGCTCCTACTATATGCAGTAAAAATCAACAAATAACAAATGAAACAAAGTTAATTTTGTAAAAACTAATTGACAGATAGCAAAATGTAAGCTTTATGTCATCTTATGGCTAAGTGTGGTACTTAATTATAGATGTCGGTGTCTAAAATACACAGGACAATAAATTCTGAAGATAGAAAATACCTTAAAAATCTACTTAATACACCATGACATGTGCAGTTATTGATTTCATCGGATTGCAGGAGGATGTCTTATTGAAATTTCTATAGAAAAGTTTCCCCTCCCTAATCTCCAAGGCTGGAATTCCCACATCCTATGTCTACAGTGCTCAGACTGTAGAATGAGGCCAGGGCCAGAAGAAAATGGGTAATGCTGGCTTCTGAAAATGGATACACACAGGCTAGGGAACAGAGATTTAGTTAAGTATTTTTGTTTAATTTTTAAAATAAAAAACATACATTTCCTATCTAACAAAGAAGTAAATAATCATTTTTGCCCTTTATTTGACTTCTATGCATAAGTCTTAAAGGAAGAACTAGAATATTTTGCCTTCCCAAATATAACTTTTCTCTAAAAGTCAATGAACTTTTGAAAGAACACTGAGCTCACTGTGGTACAGATTTATGATGTATAAATATATTCAAGACTTAATAAGTCATTTCCTCAACATGATGAGTTCCATACCTATTGCAATAATTGGTTACTGAGTTACCAACATAATAGGAGGATATATGACTATTTGATTCCTTTCTCAGTGGAAAAATACTATCTACTAATTCCATATTAACTTAAGGCAGCTGGTGGAGTTAACTTGCAGTGTTGATCAGCATATAGATTTCTAGCACTCTGAAGTTTCCAAACTCAGGGGGAATGAAAAAGCAACTAAATGACAGTTATTTAAATAAGAGACAGCAAGGTGTCACTAAGTCCAGAAGCAAAGCTTCCTAGGTCCTAGGTATGGGTTAGATAGAGTTTAGGTTGTGCTCAACCTCATGCCTACTGCGAACAGGGCAACCTATTCATAACACAGGAGGCTTATATAAACAAACAAAGAATCTGTACAAGAAAAATCAGCAACTCTCAATTTTAATACACAGTTCAAATAAAATAATTATATTTTAAAAATTTAAAAAGCAAAAATACATGGTTCAAACATGGTAAATTCGAAACATGTGAATAACTTATTCTTTCTAAAATTACTGGTGAGAGTAATTTTTAAAAAAGGACTAGAATCATAGACATATTTTTTTCACAGAACTTTGGGATAAATCTACGACTATTTCATTAGGTTATGGGAGGTAGAGGGAAAAAGGTCCTATAAAAATGTAGTTTTCTAGTATTCATAATTCTCATAGAAAAATCCCTGCTGAGACAGAAGGCCAGACAATGAGCACAGCCCTCTAACCACATCGTATGTGCCAAAGAATAGGATGTGAAGATGACATAAAGGTTTTTTTTTTCCATTGCCTTTTCTCTTTGGGGGTTTTGGCACCAAGAAAAATATGTGGAGTTTAGGACTCTCATTTTTTCTACACCGCTACAATTATCAGGTATGAACATAACCAAAGAAATGAATGATAGTTTCTTCTACTACCGGAAAGTACACTATATATTTTTTTCACGAAAAACACAAGGCACTTCTACATTCCATCTAGATGACATTCCCGCTGGCAAGAATGGCAGCACCACCAACGCTAGCACTTAAGAAGCCCATTGTTTTTCATAGGGTCAGTCACTATGACCATCAGACTACCGCATTTGCCTTTGTCTGGCATGTAAATATGCTAGGCTGTAAAGAATGGTATGTTTTATGTATAGTTGATATTGTGAAGTAGAAAATATTTAAAATGAAAGAGTGTAAGGGTAAATAACAAGGGGAAAACGAATGTGGTAATAATAAAGAAAAAAAGAAAACAGATTGTGTATATAGAGGGGTGGGGGGATGCAGGGTAGGGGGGAAAAGGGAAAAAATGAGAATCAAATCATGTCATATTCTGGTACAAACTCTTTATGTTGAATGCAATTATCATGTGTAGTCATAATGTACCAATAAAAAGGATAACTTAAAAAAAAAAGAATGGTATGTTTTAAACCTAAAAAATATGGGCAAATTTTAAGGGTCAAATTTCCCAAGGGAACAGCAATATTGAAAAATATACTATGGACATGCAATGGGTTGTTTGGGGGTAAAAAGCCAAAGGGAAATGAAAAGACATGTGGTTTTAGAGCTCCAGTACTTTATGTTTTTAATGATACCTGTTACATGGTAGTTAGCCTGCCAGCCTTAAGGATGAAAATTCTTCTGGGTCTAATTGTTTCTTCCTTTCTAAGACACCAGAACACAGAGCAAAGATTTTCCGCCACATCGGATCATGAATTCTGACCTACAGCGTGCTTGACAGAGGCTAGCTGATGCCTTGGCCACCTCCGGTGTACTTACTTTCCTGATGTCATCCAGCGTGTTGATCTCTGGGGACAGCCCGCCGTGGACACACAGGAACTGCTGGTTCATCAGGGCGGCCAGAGGCAGGCAGTCGAAGGCGTCCATGCAGGCATCATAGACGCGCTCCGAGTACTTTATTTTACCTGTTAGCGTAGGATTGAGAGGGACATATGCTCATGTGACTGCATGACCACAGTACACCCACTACACTGAGTGGCTTCTTCTCTGACATGGTGCAATTTTTTTGGTAACATTTTTCATGCCAGAATGACATCAGGAGCATAAAACCGCTGAACTCTGTAAACTTCCCAGAGACAACCAAATACTACTTTTGACATATTGACCTTGATTATATTTAGTACTGTTCTATTTTGTCATTGATCCATATTTTATAATTTTTAAAATTTTGTTTAGGAAAAAAAAAAAGGAGGCCTGGCCATAAGGTTGGTCGATTTTCTTAATGATTTTGTAAAAAGACAGATGGAAAGAAATTTTCCAACATCACATTGCTTTTCCCTGACTGACATACACCAACTGCTGCAAGAAGAGTAGACATCTGTCCACTGCACTGGAATGAAGACAGAATGACAGAAAAATCTAGTTTTCAGCTAATGGTGCAAAACACTGAGGGAAGGAAAGGAGTCTCCATGAAGGGTCCCACTCTTAGGGTCACATCTAATGAGAGAAGTCAAAATGTGCCAGAGGCCAGAGCTTTGGGGTCCAGAAATAGAGGGACTGTTTTCACAATGACCACTACATGGCTTCCCTGAGTGGGGTGTGATCCAAAAACAGGACATTTTCTTGTATTTTATTACTTCATTATACAGAATCATTATTATATAGATTGTACGGCACACTGTTTTTTAAAGATAATTTAACCACATTTCTTATAGTATACAGTGCATCAAATATTAATTCAAATTCTTAGATTTGTAGAGAACTTATAATTTTTTTAAAAAGTTGAATTCCTGTAACTATTTATGCTGCAAAAATAGGGCAGGACACAAAGTACTGTCTGTTTAACAGTTTTACTTTCAGGCCCTGGATGGTCTACACTCTTAGCTACCATGAGCATGGCTGTTTGGTACAGATGAAAAGAAAGAAGCTAGAAGTGTACTTACATTCTTGTTTAAATGTGAAATACTCTGTTAGATGTCTACATTCATGATTTCCACGAAGTAAAAACAGTGTTTTGGGGTAAAGAATTTTCAAGGCCCACAAATACAGCACACACTGAAAAAAGTAAAAACAACAACACAAAAATAAACATTTTTCCATTGTACTTGTGAATTCCAGAGCTGACATGTCATGAAGATGAATTCAATGCGTCACTGTGACCGAGCATCCCCGAGCCAGGCCAGTGGGATGCCGACAGTCAGACCCAACAGTGCTTTGTACAGCACCGACACCCCTATTCTAGGACATGGTACACCTAGGATCACAGCTGCAGCTGGGCCACTGTTCACCCAACGACAGGAGGCACACACAGGGGGACGAGGTCTGCAGGAACATGTCTGCCAAAATAGCAGGAAAAGAGACTCACACTCAGGAAGGGCTCTTCAGCAGCCAGTTCTCTAGGTGGCAGACACAAGGACTGGCCAGGAAGGGAGCTGAGCAGGGAGAAGCCTGAGCACGGTCCTGCCTTCTGCTCCTTCCTCTTTTACCAACCCCTGGTTTTCTTCCCACTTCCTCAGTCTCTCTTGTCTTATAGTGTTTTCATCATGGAAAGCCTTAGGTTTTTGTTTTACATACAAATTTACGAGTAATTAAATGGAAGACTATGAACCCTCACTGTTAAGAGGCAAGGACTGTATGTCACATATCTTAAAACCTCCCTGTGGTTCCTGGGCACAGCAGTTTGTGGGACTCTGAAATCAACAAGGTCACACATTCCCTGGGTGGTCTGATGACACAGGACACCACGGTGCCCACATTCCAGCTTCAATTTCCCTGTCCTTCCCTGGCCTCTGGTATGAAGCCCCACGGTGTCCCAAATCCTATTTTAGAAAATGAATACTTTAATTCTCATGAAATTTCTACTCTGAAAGTAAAGCTAAGGAGGTGAAGAATCCATAAAAAAATCGAGACAAGTCATACTCCAGCTACCACACTCTGAAACCAAAACACATATAAAACCTCCTTTCTACAGCAATCTCTCAGTATTGACGAGATATGCTGGATGATTTCTAAAGGGAGAAGTTGCCAGTGATGCATTTGTTGTACTACTTGGAAAGAATAATCATCTCTGTCAGCCTCTATGATAATTTATTAAGTGAGTGGAAAGTAATTCTTTTTTAATATACAGCCCAAGTTCTGAAGAGAATGCTGATTATCAAAACAAGTGTGTATTACAGTATTGCTCAACAAGATATTGCCTCCAACGATGAAGGTAGATTTGAAGCAAACAGGAATAGGATGACATTAAGTATGTGTGTTACTCTTATCAGCTTCCTATAATCACACTATAATTAGAGTAATCAGCTAAACTCCAGTGGCTGCCCTGTGGCTGTGTCTCCCTGACTTGTGGAACCTGGATCCAGGCACAGCCCAGCACCCAAAGGCTCACTTCTTTCTCCTCCCAATCAACAAGTTCTTGAAAATGTAATCAAAATTCTTATGTCCTTATAGAATTTTTCCTGTAAAAATTTATTCCAAAACTACTACTGGTCCAAAAAGTCTGGTGCATTTTTAAAGCCCCATGCAAACACTGGAGGAGTCACAGCTCAGGGCCCATGTTTTCCTTTCTGATGTATGTTAAAGATCTTGCTTTGACTTTACCATGTGGTTCTGTAACTTTGTCACCTCTCTTCTCTCGTTACCAGAAGCTCAAAGAGTTGCACACATGTTCCTTGCTCAATCTTCCTACTTCCTCTGTTGATAACCCTCAAATGCTGCGATACACACTGACGTTCCTCATTATTTAGTGGGTGTACAGTGCCAGCAAAATGGGAGGAGTTTCGGAAATATTAACTCTATTTCTGTAAATAGGAAGAAAAGGAAAAAAAAGGAGGGAGGGGAGAGGAAAAGAGAAAGAAGGAAAAAAAAAAAAAACCCAAAACAGAGAAGCAGAACTATTCACTTATTCACTTTCCAAACTTTTGGGTCTGAGTACTAAAAAAATAACAGTCCTCTTTTTACATTTTATTTCTCTCCCCCCTGTGGCAAGAATAAAATATCTTCCCAAACATTAGGGAAACCACAAATGCAGCTGATACAGGAGAAGTGGTGGGGGAAGGAGAGACAGAGCAGGGGAGAAGGAGCTGCCAGCCCTCACCCTCAACATCTGGCAGGAGGCAGTGGCCAAGCACAACACAGGCTCGCTGGCAATGTTCTGCCATCGACAGCTCCAACTTCTGCAGTGCTCAAGAACTTTAACAGAACTATAACCCGGTCTTGTTTTTTTAAAGTAGATTTTCCTCTAAAAAAAATCACATCAGTGAAATAGATACAATAAAATGAGCTGAACACTCGGTCACTGTGTGTATGGGACACCTAAAGACTCAGAGGAACCCCCTCCCCTGCAGGAGCTGGCGGGGACAGCTCAGGGCCTCTGGCCTTTCTGTGGGGATCTGAGTCCTGATGGCCTCAGGCGCCAGTACTGTCCATCCTCATCCTTCACTTGGCTTCCGGTTACCCGGATGGAACACTGAGGTTCTGTTTGTTAATTTTTGACATGGGTGTGGGTTTTTCCCATTTGTTTATCTTCCTCAAGGAAGCAGCACTAAGGATATTACTTTCATTAGTTTAATTGAGTATTGATGAAAGGGGTACTTTCCACTGCCTGTTAACTCACTGATAGTGCACTGGTTTACTTCATGACTTGGGATTTTCCACGGTGAAGATTCTTGAATAATTACATAGGGAAGCAAAAGGAAGACGTGAAGAACAAAACAAAGAAGTAAAAAGGAAAACACATTGATCAGCGCCCTCAGCTGGTGTGCTGTCCATGCTGTGAAATGCTCTAATCAAAGCACTTTCTCTCCATCACCCGATGATCACACAGGACCGGCACTGGTTGAGAAGAGCCACAGGCTTCTCAAATGTCACTGCCCTTGTCTGACGAGGCCCCAGAGAAGCATCCCCGGGAAACCAAGGCACTGCAAAGCAGTCAGGCTGCAGGGAGACAACAGTTCTTCCTGTGTGCACAGTGCTGCTGGGTCACCTCACCTCACTTGCTGCACAATGGATTATTATTGTCAGGCAGAGGAGCAGAGCACTGCCTGGCTAGCCTTGGTTTGCTCTGGTCTCTGAGTTCACAGCTAATAAAGACAACAACGTTCACACTTGAAAGCGGTGGTCGAGATCTGGATGTAAACAGAGCAGGGAGGGGGAGCCTGCACGAGGCTCAGGTGCTCTGCGGAAGGGCTGCACAGACAGCCCTGGGTGGGAAGTGAAGGAGCCAGCTGTGCACCTGTGTGTGAAAGTCGGTTTCGCCCCAGCCATGCACCCTCGTGTGCTCCATCCGAGAGAGCCGGGGCTTGGTGTGAGACAAATGTCTGCCCCAGACCCAAGGACCCCTTTCATCACTACTTAACAGCTTCCTTGGATCTGGGCTAACTTCCTGAGGAATGCTTTCTGATCTTGGCAAAGAGAGAAAATTGGGGAGGCTTCGGGAGGGATGTACAAAATGAGCTCTCCGTGCTGCCCAGGGCACGTTACCAGAGTCAGTAAACACACCTGGGAGCAGAGTAGAAACCCACAGAACTCTTCAGAGCTGATCTGGTGAAAATTAATCTGAAGTGCCCTTCTCCACTCGGAGGACAGCTGAGGCAAAGCCGTGCAGAGAAGCCCTGGATTACTGAGATGAATCAGCAGCCTTCAGAAACTTAGGAAAATTGAAAGTGCTGAGAGCTATGCTCCGCCTCCAGGACTTTTCTTACACCAACAAAACATGCGGCGGGAATACTCCACATTGAGCGTGCTGACCATCAGATCACACAAGTGGGTAGAAAACTGTGTTGGCACAGGCAGGATCATGTGAGGAGTGTGCCAGAACCTGGGTCCCAGTGTCTGCAGTCTTCATGATATGCTGTAGTGTCTCCAAGGAGTACACTATGGCCAAGCAGCGACAGAGCAGACAGTCCAGACTTAAACCCCAGCTCTGACTCACGCTGTGCATGCCCCGTCCATGGTGTGCATGCCGACACCATGTGGGCACCCACAGAAGGGAGCCACTCCTATTCCTCCCATGGCCGTGGGCACAAAGGCAATCATTCACACTACATGGACAGCAGTGTCCACAGCGTGCCAGCGATGCCAGCACTCCAAATCACGTGCCCTCGGTGAGTACATTTTATGTACATGTCTGCTCTTCTTTAGTGTGATGATGACACCACTGAGCTATTCTAAAGCCCTTTAAGGTCACAGTCCCATCAACATGGTTCATCTTACATACGGGACATCTGTCATTTCTGTATGTCTCTAGCAAGTTCCTGGGTTGGTACTTCAGACTCCTGGAACTTAGTTCAAGAGCTGACGTGACACTGGAGATGCCAAGATATATCTCAGTGCTTTCCCATGTTCTGTTACACCTGCCTTGGACACAGCACCAACATTTAGTTTGGTTCTTTGATCTACTGCTTGAATTGTAAAAGGAATGTACTACACAAAGCACTGTCCTACTTCTTCAAATATCTAAATGAATATAGGTTTAAAGACGTCTTGAGTCAAAATAATTGAACAAGCTAGGGACAACTGCTTTTCCATTTTTAACTAAAAAATAGGAAGTTTTACAAAGCTCAGATTAGGAAAAGTTCAAGGAATCTCAAATGGTTTGAGGTCAGAGAATCCGAAGACTGCAATCTTCAATTCAAAAATCAAAGTAAAAAAGAACAATGAAATTAAGAAATAACATAATTCACACAGAGCCAGGGCAAGGAAGAGTTGGTGAGACAGACACCATCCACCAGTGCGGCTATTAAAGTGACACGTGCCTTAGTGCTTTTCCTTTACTACCAAATTAATAATAAACTTCTTTAGATTCAAAGTGGAAATTAAGTTGGCAAAAGTCACAAATCTTAGGATGCTAAAAATAATTTCCAATAGAGTACTCCATCGTTTGTCTGATTAAAACAATTCCTCCCCAAAGGACAGACTCAAGGCTCCCTCACTGAGGTGAGCTTTGAAGAAAACAGAATACCTCTTCCAGTCATCCCGGAGTCTTTCTCAGAAGCACCATCAATGTCAAATTAACATGATAAAGCTGAGTTACTGAAGTTGTTTTTTATTGCTGCTGACTTAGATTTTACCATAGCCCCTTCCAAGAGGAAGAGCGAGTTTTTCATTCTCCTTGCAGCCCTGACTCCCAGCTGGTTCACAATCCCAGCTGGACACTGGTCACCTGTGGTCACTCTGACACTCCGGGCCTGGGGAAGCGAGTGAGTTGGGAAGTGCGCATGTCTGGGAAGCACTTGTGAGGTGCAGCATGCATCTCTTTGTTCAGTTTCCTTCCTGCAGGGTGGAGGGGGAGTCAGTGATGGACGCTGACAGGGACAGACAAGCCCCCGTGTTGCTCCAATCACGGCATACAGGTCTGATCGCTCCCCCAAATACGACCCAGGACAACACGTCTCACTGAGTGTGTGCTCAAGTCAGCCATCCACGGTGGGGAAAGGGTCTGCGGCTTCCCAGGGTCCTTCTCCGTGTCAACTCCTGATCACCGCCATGTTTGCTTCCAATGCCTCCCAACCCCTTATATGCCAACAGCTTCAGTAACTCCACATATTCTAGCCTCAGGATCCTACACAGAGTTTGGTAGTTGTATTGTTCTATAGATGTAGGTTTCTAGAGAGCCAGGATGTATGTGACCTTTCCTCAGATTTATCACAGTTCCAGTGATACTGGATATACACTTGAGACATTTGATAATACCTGTTTACCAAATGGAGGAAATATAAAATATGTCTCAGTGTGTGTACACATATCTACTGTCTACCTATTTGCCTATCTACATATATCTATGTATACATATGGCTCTATATATCTACTTCTCTGTCTCTCTCTCTCTTTCAGAAAGGGAGAAATAAAGAAATACAGAAAGTCAGTCATTCACCAGGGAAATTGAGTCATCTAAAAATCGGTATGATTTCAAAGCAGTTTTAAACAAAAGCTGCTTTAAGGCTATTTGTTTTTCAACATTAAATACTCTTCTTAAGAAATTAGATATAATAAATATTTAAAAGTATAGAATTATTTTTATGAAATGATTATAAATAGGTGTTATGATGTTTGTGTGAGACTTTCATAAAGCTAATCTATTTCTTTAAGGATAATTGTTTTTCTCTTCTCTTTATGTTTTTATTTTTGGCTAATATTGGGGACTAAACCTTGGCACTAAGCTACATCCACAGTCCACTTATTTCATTTTTATCTTGAGATAGGGTCTCATAAAGTCATTCTGCAACCCAGGACACTCGCCTAGTGCCCGATCCCATGCATCTGCCTCACCCAACTTTCCACTGCTGTTTGCTTAGAGCATGTTTTGCTTCCATACTGTACTCTGGAAGTATCTGCTGAGCACTGACTGCCTATGAGACCAACCCTGAGAAAGGAAGAACAAGGACCCGACCAGGACACAGCTGCATGCACCTCTGTGATTTCTGCTCACCAGAAGTAGGTGCAGGTAATGCTCACCTGCTCTGGTATTCCTTGCTAGTTGGACAAACAACCCCACTTGGATGACAGGTGCCAACAAAAGACAGAACGAGCAGGTGCCCCGTGCACTCACACGTTCACATGTGGGCACATGTGTACTTTGTCAGTGGCCTATGCGCATACAAACACATTTCTGCTTACCTCACCAATGGGAAACTATTAAGATATGAAATGTTTTAGGCAGGTATACAGAATAAGATAACACTTTTGCAAATTTCCAAAATCACAGAATGCACAAAAGGCTGAATCTTAGTACTAGACTGTTCTCTGACCTTCTTGTGCCTTCATTCTAAATGTGGGAATCACTGGAAAGAGGATGCAAGGTGTTTCATCAGGGAAGTTTGTCAAAGGTCATTGATATCGGTTGGATTTCTTTGCAGCAGTAAGAAAACATTTACTTCTCCTTCCTTGTGTCACCAAGACACAAGGAGAGCTGGGGAGAGAGGCACGGACTCACCTCGATGCTGAAGTATCCTCTGTCAACGTAGTCCCCCAGGAAGAGGTAGCGAGTGTTGGCAGGAGATCCTCCCACTTCAAAGAGCTTCATCAAGTCAAAGAATTGTCCATGGATGTCCCCACAAACTGAAAGAAACAGGGAGATTCAGTCACTCTGAATCAGTTATGGCTCCGAACTAGCTAATAAAATGACAGACTTGTACAGCTGCAATTCATTCATCTTACTCAAAACATCATTTTGTGAAAGGGGAGTGTGAGACAAGGGAGACAAGCACTTTGCTCAAGTTTCCCAAGGTGAGTAGTGGCTCCCAGCTGGGGCGCCCAAGTCTGCAAACTCACAAATTAACTGGGAAAACAAGGGGAAGAGTAATGGCTGTTACTGCCATACATTGAACAGTTTGGAGGAGTGATGTTGGGAAATCATGTGCCTTTTGTAGTCCTGTCCTGCCATTGTCATGGATGGGATTTCATTTTGTGGATGAGAAGGAGGAAAAGGCAAGGTCCAGGTTTTGGCATGATTCGAGTACAGTGGAGTTCGGACTTCAGGAGCGCTGCACACTGCTGCCTCCCGAAGACAAAGGACTGCTAATATGTGCCATAAAAAGACATTTAACTCAACCAAAAATATAACCAGTCACACATATCCTTAGCGTAGGTTCCACTAACAATAAAAAGCTGCAATTAAGTTTAAATTGTAAACAAAGGCATTTTTATAAGATAGTCTAATACAAGAAGACTAAATTTCAGAAAAATAGTGTGTAAGAAACTTGACGAGTACAGAAAAAGAATCACTATGAACTGGTATTTCTTACATTTTTCACCTTCTTTTTAAAACTAAAATTCTTGAAAAAGCTGGTCTTCCCACTTGATTTCAGATTTTCTCTCACCTGCTCCCTCATTGTACCTAGAGTATCCTTGTGTCTTTATGTGTTTTGTGTATGTACTTTCTTTCTGTAGCTAAGTTTCCCCTGGATGACACCCGAGACATGGCTGGGTGGAGCACTCAGGGGTGCACAGGACAAGCACCTCAGGGACCAGGAGACCAGGCCTGAGCCCCTCTTGCTGCCCCTGTGACCACGAGCAAGCGGCAAGAAGCATCTCCAGAACCTTCAGATTTTACCCTTTTCTGATGCAAGTTGACAGGAGGAGCCCAAGGAGTCCACTAACAAAACAGCTGGAAAACAAGGAACCAAATAAAGGTGCTGGGGAAGCGCCCATTTATACCACCAGGGGACAGCCAACAGGACAAGGCTCTCCAAACTGCACCGCTATAGCCCACTTCTTTCTAGATCTGGGCTTGAGGATCTCACCCCGCTGATCACTGATCGGATGGAGTCAATGCGAACCTGGAAAGCTGAGGCCTTCCCTGGACCTCACCCAGAACAGCTCCTGCTCCTGAGCAACAGAGCTCTGCAGAAAAGTCAGGATCATACCCTTCCCTTCTGACATGGGTGCTGTCCCTCACAGCACTTATAGATAGCTGTTTTCTTATTGTGAAAGTTGAATGTTTTGCAGCTTCCCCACAACCCCTCCCTCTCCCTCCTCTTCCTGCTGCTGTGACCTGGTAGGTCTCTCCTGCCCAGGCCCTTCCATATTTGGGCCTGAAACTTTGGAAGCATGCCACCTCTAGGTCGTGGCTTTCAGGAATTTTGTTTCAGCAATAAGAAAAAGACTGAGACAGTTGGTCTGGATTATTTATCATAAGCATCAGTTTCCCTCAAGTTGTAGAATTTTTGTATATGTCATATATATCTTAAAGCAAAAAGGCTATAGTAGAAAGAAGGTGTTGGAAAACACATTCGTGCTATTGTTATGTTCAGATGGTGAAGGAAAGAACTTGAAGGAGGAAAGACTGATGCAGGACCATTTCCTGGGGCTGATCTCGGGCAGCACTATCAGATGTGAATGCCTGACCCACGTCTTGATGCTGAGCCCTTCCCATAGAAGGGTCCTGTCAGAAGGATGGATTCAGACTATAGCCCTGTGATCAGGGAAGACATATGCCTTAAACATTAGTGGGAATTTGTATAAAAGTCATAAGTTTAATGATCATATTTTAAACAGTTATTAAATATTCTCAAGATCAAATGGTTCCATCAGAGCTCTTAGAGACACGAGATTGCATTTAAAGGCACCCTGTATAACCTCTAATCTCAACTGTGCTACTCTCTGTCAGAGTGACCTTGGGCAAGAAGAGTCAATGTCAGGGGCTGCACACCCAGCACGGAAGAGCTGATATCCCACATGGCACTGTGTGTGCGCCTGTCTCATGATCATGGAGTCCCTTAGAGCAGGTACCCACTCAAAAGCATGCTGTCACAGATGGTAACGTCCAGTGAGGGAAAATTACTTGCATGCAAAGTTATTTTTAAAATCAAAGCTTAACCAAAGAAAACAAAAAACTCAAGTAAAACACACAAGAAAAGTGGGACTATTATTGAAGGATATCTGGGGGTTTTGGCTTTGTTTTATAGTACTGGGGATTGAACTTGGTACCTTGTGATTACACAGCAAGGGAGATGCCACTGAGTTAAACTGCTGGCCTAATATTGGGGAATTTTTAAGAGTAACTTCAAGTTGTGTTTAGAGTCAAGTCCGTATGTTCTCTAGATTTGTACGATCTGTTCCCTGACAGGCCTCGAATCTGAGTCACCTGCTCAGGAGAGTCGTTCCTTCTCCACACGAGTGGAAGCTTCCTGTTTTTCTGGTCCTCTTACTTTTTCCACAGTTTTCATCTCCTGGTGATTGATTCACATATGGTTTCCCCCCAGCTCTTCCCATTGGGCCAGAACCTCTGTGGGGATGGGTATGTTGCATCCTGTTTGCTGTATCCCCAGTGTCTACGTCTGGGGATCCGACCTACAATAGGCCCTGACCTAGAGCTTACTCACCCAGCCTTGATTAACTCGGAAACTCATGGACTAGGAAGCTGCAGCTTTAAGGGTTCAGAGAGAAGCTTCATGTGGCAAAGGCCTGCAGATTAGGCAAGCCAACTGCGGGGCTGCTGACAGCCTGAAACTCCCCAGGACACAGGGTCCTGCTGTCTTCTGTGTGTCTCTCAGTCTCCACAGAACTGCTAGACCAAGCAAACTTGGTGAGGTCTTTTACAGTTCCAAGGAGAGCTCACCATTCCCCCCACACACCTGTTTCCCACCTTTACCTGTTTACTGTTTCCTACAACTGGCTTCTTATTTCCCCCAGCACCCTGGAGGCATGGTGCCCCACCACCTTGCCAGGGGCAACCCAATGGACCTACAGCACAGGGGAGGGTGACTCACCAGGGCAGTGCCACCATCCCAAGAGAGGGACAGATGCTGGTGCTGCTCTGCATGGCTGTGGGCACATGAGCAACAGTGCACAGTGGTCTGGACATGTCATCACAGAGCAGCGATGGAAGTTCCAGGTGATGATGTGGTCATTTCCCTGACTTGAAAACTACACGATGTACACACGAATAGAAAATCCCAGGGCATCCCGTACCTACGAACTATTAGTATATGTCAGTTGAAACTGGAGGTACAGTGAAATAGATGTAAAAGCAGAAGCAGCACAGGTACAAGGGCCATGATAATAGAGCTGCACATACTCTACGACCATGTCCACTAATCTGGCCGAACAGCCCACAAAACTGTAGCATGTCCTCAGCGGGGAACAAGAGAACTGTGTCTATTTATGGCAGGAATTTAGAGTCATGGCATTTAATAAATCAGCTCAGTAAAGATACTGAAATGAAATACAAGCTTTGTCCCCCAGGCCACGGCCGTTCATACCTATTTGCAACCTGAGAGGCGCAATGCGATGCTGCACTACCATAAGAGTTATCCCTCCAGGTTCTGCAGCAGAACAAAGAACCAGGCACATGGGACCTGCAATCTCTTTGGGGAGGAGAAGCCTTTCACAAAAGTAGCTCTGGATCTGGGACTCTGATCTCCTGAGGCCAGGGGGGCAGAAGGGGCTCTCCCCGTGTCAGTGTCAATCTGTTACTCTCAGGATACACAACCAGGCTATCTGGGGGGTCAGCCGAGCATCATCTAACTGACAATGACTCTCATCTAAATGCCTTTCAAAACTGCTGGGGCCGGGGAGTTAGCTCAGTGGTTCCGGCGCCTGTCTTGCAAGCGCAAGGGCCCGGGTTCGATTCCCCGGTAACCACATAACAATACTGGGTGTGCAGACCCACACCCAGCAGCAACCAGTACCACATACCACAGTGCCGGGCGTGGTGGCTCACGCCTGTAATCCCAGCACTCGGGAGGCAGAGGCAGGAGGATTGTGATGTGAGTTGGAGGCTGAGCTCAGGACCAGCCTGAACCACAAAGCGAGACCCTGTCTCAAAAAACCTAAAAAAAAAAAAACTGCTGCCCCCCCGTGACCCTTGGTCCACTGTAAGTAAGACATTATTGGAAATGATGTCTCGTACATGGGTCCCAACCATGATAAGCTCAGTTGGAGCCTTTGGAATTGTGAAGGGGAAAACAGAAAAATAACATAAACAAAAGATTTTTAAAAATGTTTTACAGAAGGCAACAGACATTTATGCCCTAACATAACTGCTAGAAAGCGAGGTATTAAGTTCTGAAAGCTCAGGCTTGGTGGATTCAAGTATATATAATCAGACACGTTAATGTGGTATGTGTTTGTGTGACACCTGCCAGGGGTGCCTGGGTGCCCAAACAGGGCAACTATGGGCAGCTGTCCAAACCCAGGCCTCTGGGACGGCACGGTAGGCCAAGCAGTGTCAACCGATGGCAGCAGCAGCAGTGAGGATGCTCTCATGACGTGCAAATGGGACAGGGGGCGTCCCAGGGCAAAAACCACGTCCCAACCATTGACACACTTCCACATATCGGGGAATAATGACTACCACACTGAGGAAGACAAAGAACTTGAGGACAGAGTCCCAGGACTGAAAGGTGGCACTGGGAAAGCAAAGCTCCCAACCAGAGTGAGGCGGGCACTGAGGAGCCGGGCCACACTGACAACATGGACTGCAATGCAGACAGACGTCAGCTTTGCAGAGAAACAGACTCTTCTCAGAATAAGGACACACAGGCAGTAAATACATGAAGAAGTGTGCAGTGTCACTGGCCACTGGGAAAATGCAAATAAAATGAGATTCCATTGTATACCAGAAAGAATGTCTGTCATCAAGAAATCAAACAATATCAAAAGCTTGTGAGGCTGCAGGGAAAAAAAAACAAAAAACAAAAAACTTCTGTACTGTTGGTGGGAGTGGCACTAGTACAGCCACTGTAGAAATCAGTGTGAAGAACCCTCAAAAACTAAAACCAGAAATTCTCATTTGACCTGGCTCTCTCCCTTCTAGGTATCTTCCCATGAGACTTATCATTGGGTTCATGCTTACTTATGTTTATAGCAGCACAAGTCATAATAGCTAAATCTTGGAAGTGACCTGAATGTCCACCAACAGATGAACAGATAAGGGAAATGTGGTAATTACTTACCATGGGATATTATACTGCCCCGAAGAAAGATAAATTTGAGTCGTTTGTAGGAAAATGGATACACTTAGAGATCTTAATGTTAAGTGAAATAAATCAGACGCACATGCTTTAAGAAATCATATATAGAAAATTCACACATAAATAGCAAGATAAAAGCTAGCTAATAGAAATTAGGGAGATAGATGTTACTCAGATAAGAAAGGGACCGAGGGGGGAGGAAGATGGGAGAAGAACAGGAGAAAGCAAATCAGGATATGTATGTAATGCTCCAGTACACCCCCCCAATCAATGTTATCACAACGTACTGAAAACATGGACTAATACAAAAAATATAAAGTTAAAAAGTAACCATATTATAATACTTTTCAAAGAATTCCATTGTTTCTAAGTTTATGTTGGCAACTAGATAACTAAATTAGAAAAAGGAAACCACAAGGATGGCCCTGAGCACACACAAAGAAAGATTAGTTATGTACAAATCAAATAAGAAACACACACTTCCCTACAAAGTTTCATTCAGGAGCTTTGAGTCGTGTGCAGACACACCCTGAGCCCCACTATTTCTGTATAAAAGGAAATCTGCTGAAAACACCACCAAGTCAATGTCCTATTGACACTCAGCAAACATTTCACAATGTTATATAATTCCGTAGTTTTTTTTTTTTAAACCCTTATTCATATTAGGAACAGGGACAGAAAAGTAAACTGTCAAAAGCAAAAAAACCTGTCAAATGATAAAAAAAAAAAAAAAAAAAATGATGCATGCAAAGTAGACCGGTAATGAGCCAGCACTTTAAAACTACTTGGCAGCACCATGTTAGCTTGACTTGGAAGCCAAGCGCTTTTCCTTTTTGACTCATTTTTCTGTAAGTTCCTCCAGGATACTGGCTTTTGTCCTCTTGGAAGACTGGCATGAAGAACAGCAATTTCCTCCACAAGTTTGTCTGGTTCACATTCAACCCACACATGGTCCCTCGTCCTTTAGAAAAGACATTGCTGAGTCTTGGAGCAATTTCCATCAGACTTTCATCTTCATTGATTTCAATGCAATATTTTATTTTTTCTCAAAGAGCCCTATTTTCCCAGGAAAGTAAAGCCCTACATGTTAAGGAACTAAAATTATATCTAATTCCTAGCATGGGAGCATTATTATACAGTATTTATTGGTTTGTAAACCGATTTATTTGTAAACACTCTAGGAGAAGCTTTTTTAAAAAATGATGTAATTTTTTAGAAAAAGATATCACAGTGCAGAGTTTTGTGAGAGATGAACCTCAAGTCTGTGTGCATCCCTTTGAGGACACTTCCAGGACAAGCAGGCACGTGTGGGCGGGGAGGTCAAGTACAGACCAGCACACCCACCTCTGAGCACTTCTGAGCAGGACATGAGCCTACTGAAATGTCAGGAACCTTGAGTTGTATTACATTTGCTTATAGCCAGAAGTCTGGGTAAACACCAAAATAAACTAAACAATACAGTAGCAAGGCTCTAACTCACTGAGGAGGTATACTTCAAAAATAACTAATATTTTTTCTACAGTGAATGTAGTTTTTTAATGGTTAAACATATACTAACAACTTAATAGACAATGAGAGATAAATTCTTAACCAGGTCACCCTGGCTCAATAATAAGGGTTAGAAATGAAAGGTCTCCAAATCAACTGAAAGTCTGCTGAATACAGAAATTTTAAAGTAAAAATACAAAGCGACAGCATCCATGCAGATTAGTAACAATAATGTCAAGTACCTTTTCTTTTTATTTATGAAGCTGTTTTACCAAGATAAATAAAGCTGTTAGCCAATGTTAATGAGAAATATATCAGGGCAGGAGAAAAAGCAAACACATACCAGTAGACTACAATAGATAAGTCATAGCAACCCAGTGCTACATACTTCATTAATTCCATAAATCTCTGTTCATAACTGCAATCACCAAGAAGCTAGAATAGTCAGCATTTTAAATTATTTTAGAGAAGGAACAAGCATACGCAACACCACAGTTATGTCCACTAGAAAAGTAAGTCATTATGGATCATGTTTATGTTTTTATGTGAAGCTGACTCCTGTGGATATGTTTTGCATTTTTCTTTTTCATGGTTTGCGTGTGCTGGATGACTCTGTTTTAACAGCTGAACTTAATTTACTGAGAATGCTTCCAGTTGTACATATCCTCATTACTGTTGCCTTTCAGCACCACTCCAGGTTATAGGACAGAGGCGTAATTACTAAGGCTCCTTGCACCACTGTGGTATTATATAAAGCCCAAGGAAAGCTGTGTGGATGACGGATCACAAGTGCGTGAGGAGCTCTGGGCCCTGTTGATTACCTGTATGTGCTCCTCACGTGAGGGGTGTATGCAGATTTGCTTACTCAGGGCAGTTAGTTCACTGAGCTCTCGAATGCCTTCTACCAAGCTTTGGATGCACGCCTGACCAAATATTCACATATTTCACTAGTACCCAGCAGCTACTTAAGTCATCATTTGTAACTTGATGACACTAGTGCTACTTTTTAAAATCCCAGCCCGGCTTCCCACCCCTGATGTCCCTTCAGTCTCTTGCAGGTGAGAGCTTTGGGCTGAGGGCAGATCAAAGGTTCTGGGTGTGTGAGCCTCCTAGTTTCCCTCTGAGGTTAAGGCTGTGTTGGAAGATTTTTTTTTTTTAAATGTCTGGCAACAGTCTTCCTTTGGTTCTGTTGTTCTGCTTCTCCTGTCTGTAGTGCGTCATCTCGAGGGCAGGTGACACAGTGGAGTGGTTAAGGACATGGACTGATGCTGCACTGCCTGGTTCCTAGGCTGAGCTCTGCAGCCAAGCAGCGGGTGAGCCTGGAGAAGTCAGCTAATCCTTTGTATCTGACCCTTCACCTGCAAAAATAATCATCACAGGGCATCTTCCTTGAAGGATCAGAACTGGAGTACTTAAAACCAGTGAAGTACTTCACATGCACTGGGCAGTTAATGTTCTAAAGGGCCCGGTGCTCAGGATTTTGGTCATTTGCATCATAATTACTCTGTTAGCCTTTGATGTGCACTCTTCTCTACGTTCATGTCCAGTGCCTCCTGCTTCCATTTCTTTCTTAATAACTTTGGCATTAATTCCCCCCAAAGCACCTTTCACTCTCCATGAAACATATGAGCTTTCCCTAGTCCTCTCCTTCACACACTCAAGCTCTACACTGCCTTCCTATGGCTTTTTCCTTTCTTTTTTTAAAAAAGGCTTGGACCATCTTGCTTTGTAAATCCCCAGTGGTGTACATTGGACAGGATATTTATCTTTTGCAGAAGGCCTCAGCTGCCTCCTCCATAAGGGGACTCATCACAGAACTTGTTTTATGGGATAGTTTTATAATAACACAGAGGAGGAAAAGGCTCAGTGCTTGGGGCGCACTGGCTCAGCAGGAGACTTTGTACTTCAGAAAGATGTGGTGAGACCCAGGTGAGGTATCTGTCCCACTGGGGATGTCAGGACCAGGGTTTTTC
This sequence comes from Petromus typicus, assembly GCA_004026965.1. NCBI lineage: Eukaryota > Metazoa > Chordata > Mammalia > Rodentia > Petromuridae > Petromus > Petromus typicus. The sequence goes on along the minus strand of PVIR01002467.1, from coordinate 26,532 downwards.
TACTTTCCATCTGAATGTATGTGATCGTGTTCTGAAGGCTTTTAGGCTGGCATCAAATAGACTAGATTTCATGCTCCATAATTTCCATTTTCCGAAAGTGGAAATGTCTCCGAAGGCTTTTGTGAAATCACCAGTCCTGTAGTGGGTGGCCCGTGATCATTCCCCGTTAAGTCTCATTTCCTTTTATGGAAAGTTCATTTACAAGACTGCTCTGTTCACGGCTGGGTAATGGTTGCAATGTTTTAAAAGCTGGGTGTGATAGAGGAAATCAAAGAAATGTAAGCCATTTCACCAAATGGGGTTCATAAAAAGTCTTTTTAGATTTCTGGAAAATTCAGTTAAGAGATATGTGAGTGAAGAAAAAAGTCATCATTCTCTTTTATGTCTTGAAATGCCTCAGATTTTGATATCCTAAAGAATCCTTTTTATATTTCAAAAGCTGGAGGGAATCAAGCCAATACTTCCCACTTAATCTAAGTCTGCACATTCATTTTGATTTAGCAATTAAAGGCAGTGGATGTTTTCTTCCTATTTCACAATATCTACTTTGTTACGGTCCTCACTCTCACTTTCAGTTTCTCACACCAGAGAAACAATTTGGTATTTACACATGTGTGTCCAATTTATTTCACTTAAGAGTATGCCTACAAAGTACCAATAAAGTTTTTTTAAAAAGCAGTGGAGATTTAAAAGGATTTCAAGCTAAAATGCCTTTCTGGTAGCCAGCACTGTTTCTCTCTCACAGTAACTTAGCAAGGCCAGCAATGCTGGTCCTGCATGGCCACACTTTGTGCTGCAGGGGAGAGAGGATTATGTTTGCGACAGGCCACCATCTCCTCTGCAAAAACAAGTGTCATATGTGCCATGCTTGGAAATTGGCTTTTTAATTCTGATTTGACAAATTATATAAAATACACAACTCACTCACCATACATATGTACAATTATTATGTGTCAATTAATCATAAGTACATCAAATATGTAAAAAATATGAAAAACTCAGACATTACAATGTATTCATCTGAACATCTGTTAAGCAAAAATATCTTTGAAAATGACAGCCATGAGGCCACAGGCTTGTTTTCTTAATTCTTACCCATTTTCTCTAATCTGCTTCTTATTTCCTTATCTATTGCTCATTAAATCAATATTCCAGAAATACCTTGTCATTTAAATATCAGTAAAAATGAATAAAACATTGACAAACGGAGTGAAGCATGCTGAATGTGCTACATTCAAAGGGTGGAGAAGCATCACCATGACCACTGTCCTTGTGCCTCATCATCCTGGGACAGGAACGGTAGGTACACCAGGACAAGCCTCCACGGACAAAGCACCCATGGGCAGGTCTGGATGAACTGAGCAAGGAAGAGCTCCGCTTCCCCAGGTCGGTGCTCCATGCCCTTCCTTGAGCCTCAGGAAACAGCCGAGGGGCCTGAAGATGGGTTCCGGCCCCAGTCTTCGAGATATGCCCTAGAAGGGAAATCACTTCACTGCTTCTTCACTATCCCTAAGATTTCCGAGCAAATCAGTAGCAGACTTTTTTTCTAAAAATAACTGTTAAATTATTCTTTAAAGTTATTTAGTAATGATGTTTTTATTTTGAAACTTCTACTGTTAAGGAAGGGGATGAGATTATTTTTGCTTATCCAAAGGCAGAGTTCATTTAAAATGTGAGAGCTTGTACTGATTATCTATACTTCCATGTCAGGATCGATCTTCACTCACTCAGACATGTGTGCTTATTATATACTGCAGAGGTACAAACTGTTACTTTTGTTTAAATCTATGAAATGAAGAGGAGCCATAATTTCCTGAACTGACTGAAATTATTCTACCTGCAGAGTCTGGTATATTCTACCTGCGCGCGTGTGTGTGTGTGTGTGTGTGTGTGTGTGTGTGTGTGTGTATCATTGAAACATGAATGAAGGCATATGTTTCTTGTTTCTTCAGCCAGCAACAAATATCTAATTAAACTTTGAAAAAATCATGTTTGTTAGCATGTTCTCTGTGGCACGTAAATGAGTAATTGTAGCAAATCAATGCATGTGTTTGGAAAACATAAGATAGCTGATGATAACTCATCATAACTGGCAATTATAGTTCAAATTTTGTTTAATTTTTGTCAATTAAAATGAGGAATGTTATGTATTTGAATTGCTAGGAAGACCAATCAGGATTGTCAATCAACTCTTTTCTGTTTTCTTTATGAAATGCAAAAATAGAAAACGGGGAAGACATGTCCATAGTATGTGTTTGAATATGATTAAACTGCTCTTTATTAGGGAAAGATTTGTTTTATAGAATGCTAAAATTTCAAGTTACATTTCCTAATAGGCTTACTTCATTAAATTTCCAGGATTATTTGCATCATCTATGTTCATCACAACGTATTGTAAACAAAATATTTTGGATTCCCTTAATATATATAACTAATATTTTAAAATACTGTATCACTCCTGGCGTATACTGTACCCTAACCTGAGACATATTTTATAAAAGAAAACATGATTTCTTCTATGATATTTACATCAAGTTCACTTCAGAACAAAAAAATTGTGTAATCTTAAAGAACAGCTACTGTGTAAACTAGGGTATTATATTCCATTTTAATTAGCAGATTGTTAATGGGTAAAAAGAGACATCATTCCTTTAAACTAGTGAGAAGACAAACTTATAGGAATAGAAACTAATTTAGAGTAATGTGGAATTTTATAGCAATCAGATACAAATATAGTGAAATTGTTTATGAATGGAGTATGACTGGGACCCACAGACATACGAGGGGCACCACGAGGGCTTCTAGCTGAGCACGGCTGTGATCTGTGCCCCTGACAGAGACACACCTCGGACCCTGTCTTGGGGCTGCAGACTTGGGAAGTGAGGATGTCTGACAAGGCATCCGAGCGTCTGCCCTCGCGGCTGCAAAGCCTTTCTGGGATTTCCACAGAGACAGGGACAAACTCAGACTCCACACCCCCAGAGAGTCTGGGAAGGGGCGGGGAGTTAAAACACACGGACCATGAAATGGTTCCTAAAATGGGCGCATGTGACTCTTTCCCTTCATTCCTGAGCAGGCAGCTTTCTCTTCCCCAGTGCCAACCCATCCTGGCTGAGTTTTTAACCTCTGTCCACAGTGAGGGTAGGTGGAGGCCGCAGGCCGCAGTGGCAGAGGATTCCCTGTGACCTAGACTCCGGTGGGGTGGCAAGGGGCGCCACAGCTAGTCCAGCTGGCTCCACCTTCTCTGTTGTTACACCTGAGCTCCACGCCGCACTATAATATGTGTGTGTGCGGGCACCGTGACACAGACCTTGTTGTCCATGCTACCTTACACAGAAAGTCTTACAGAAACCAGAAATCATGGAAAAGGCATTTGGCTGACACTATCAAGATGACTTGATCAAAGAGTGGCAGCCACAATGCTGACAAGATGTGCGGTGACCTGAGCATCAGATGGACTTCCGGGCAGAGAGGTGCACAGGAACCAAAACAGGTGGATTGGGAGAAGAAATAAAAAGGCTGAGGGCTTAAGTTTAGCAGCAAGAGCTAAATCAGGGCAGCAAAGCGACAATAATTCACAAAGGGCCTTGGGTTCTAGCTCGAGCATTTAAAAAATGATTTCAGAAATAATTCAGAAGACAATTCTGGCTGCTCAACGGGGAATCCAACGTTGAAGAGAAGCTGAAAGGTACTCTGCTTTCTGTTGGCAACTCAGCACATGAACACACTCACAAGACAATGGATCCTAGCAAAAAGACAAGGGCTAAAAAAAAGTTTGTAGATTTCGATGTGCCACCTAAGTTAATGAATAGATCCATTCATTTGTGAAGATTCATTAAATATAAATGTGTAGGACATTCTTATGAGAGCCCATTGTGTTACACCCTATGAATGTACCAGAAAAATGTAAACATAATCAGTGCTCTGATGAAGCAGTATCTGAATTGGATGAACTATAATGATAGATGAACTATAAAATAATATTAGATGAACTATAAAAGCAGAGCTTTCTTCTTGGTTGATGGTTGCACTGCCAGCGCCTGCGACCTTACCTAGAGGGAGGGAGTGTCCGGAAGCATTTCCTGTGAAGGAGCCCTGCATTTGCGGTGGGAACCTAGTACCTACTGGAAAGGGGAGCTGGTCACATGTGGAATGATCGGGGGAACAGGAATGTTGCTCCAAGCTGAGCAAAATGCTCATAGCAGAGATCTGGCCACACCAAGGAATGAAAGAAAACAGGAAGGGCTGGAGTAGAGTGATGAATGAAAAGGGACGAGACAGTAAAGAGGAAGAAGAGAGGGACAGTAAGGTCTTATCACATGGTCTCGAGGTCTTAGCTCCACCCAGGCAGGACTGAGAGGAAGCTAGGCATGAGGAGGGGTCTTCTTCTGGGCTCAAGGATACAGCCACCACTATGCAGAAAGGCTGCCAAGACTAACTACCACAGAGCTGCACTCACTGGTCCAGGCCGAGGCCCAAGACAAAGGCAGCCCTGCTTTTTACCCCACAGCCTGCTATGGGCAGAGAGGTGCATAGGAACCAAACTAGAACCAACTCCTGACCCAGAACAGCTCCCCGGTGAATGAGTACAGTCCTGTGGCAGAGGTGAAATAGCACTTTTGTTTCCTTGCCCCCCAGATGTGCTCTGTACATGTTTGTATTCTGCCTCCTTTCATTTCATGCTGAGTAGTGGGAAGCTAATGCAAAGCATGAGCCACATGACACTGCTTTCTCATTCATCTCTTTCCACACAGCACAGCAGTCAGAAAAAGACCTGCAGAAATCACTAGAGTAAAAAATGCATATGCAGAAATTAAAACATTGATGTTGGGTAGCCCAATTTTTATTACCATGCTTTTTGAGTTTCATTAAGGTACGAGTAGCTAAACATACACAGGTTTGTCAATTTTTCATTAACGTACACAACTTTGTTCATTGTTTGCAAATCTAATGTATTTAGTATGAAGCAAGGGGTCTCTAAGTGTCTTGGACTAGAGGTTCTGTCCATCCAGGGTGCTGAGCAAACCCAACAGTGAGTGCTTGTCAGGGTTTGGGGGAGAAGGGGGGTCACCCCAGAGCCCTGGCTACAAGGAGGGGCTGATCCACACGATGCAGCCAAATTTAAGCAGCGGCTTCAGGCATAAGTAAATGTGGACTTTGAAAGCTTTCCTAACTCCCTCAGAGCCCTTCCTCATGCAGCTTGGTTTCCTTTTGTCAGCCAGGTTTAACCGGTGTGATCCAAGGCACTTCCTGCCACCCCGATGACCTTAGAGATGATCCTGCCAACTCCAGGGAAACTGAGCTACAGAATGACTACTTGGTCCCATGGTGCCTGCGTCTTACGGGACAGTCACAGTGTCCGTGGACCGGACTGTGCGTCTCACAGGACCTGAGGCGCTCAGCCCCACGTGTTGGAGGAAGGGACACATCTAGGGAGAAGGAACAGGAAAAATACCCCAGCAGTCACCATCAAGACAGTCTGTGACTCTAAAATGAGAGTGAAATTATTTTACTTTTCTCTGGCTGTATCATCTCAGTATTTATACTGTTTCCTTGAGCTGAAGTTCTTTCTTCAGCCATTTGGCAAGACCTAAAAACACATCGTCAAGTTAATATGCACTTTATCTAGACTCCATGTGGCATTTCCAATGGGCTCATTTCTATCACACCAAGTTCCTGAAGAATACGACAGCTACTCTCAGGTTCTCCTGAAGCTGTTCCTCCTGACACTAACTCGTCGTTTCCTCGTTCTCTTCTTCCTCCTGGTTGAAGGGCTTCCTTTTTAAAGACATCTTTTTCCACAGGAAATAGACATATGCGCTATAGCAGGCAATGCTAGCCTCAACTCAATCAATATGCTCAATGAACTGCTGCGAAAGGTCACTCTCCAAATGTAAAACTGCAAATTCCCAAAGACAACTCTCCTACCATATCCTGTGATGTCTAAAATATGGAGAAAACATTTTAAGTACCATGACTCATGTCTCTGAATATGGCAGCAGTTTTCATACAAAGATCAAGTGTTAGAAAGGCATGGAAAACTGGAGAGGAAACAGCTATATAAAAACCCACTTAGGGGATGATCTAATCTTCGTTGATTCAAATTCCTGTAAGGATTACAAAACTCTACATTAAGGACACTTTCCATATTTCTCTTTCCAAAGCTGTCATTAATATGGTATTTTCAAAAGATTTTTTGACCAAAATACAGAGAGAGGAGTTTCTTACTACTTGAATCCTTACTGGCTCTTCTGTAGAGTCATAATTCCTTATTTGAGAAGTCAAGATTGATTACTGTGGAAATATTGATGGTGCAGGAACAAAGATTTTTGTAATAGATCCCTATTTATTATATACCTCTTATTCATAGCATCTTTAAATGCATTAAAAACTAAAAAACTCAGCCAGATATAGTGGGACCTCTGTAATTTCAGCACTCTGGGAAGCTGAGGCAGGAAGATTGCAAATTAGAGTTCAGCCTAGGCAGTTTAGAACTTAGCAAGATCCTGACTCAAAAATCTCCAAATGAAAAAGAACTGGTGATATAATTCAATATGAAGGCCTTGGGTTCAATCTCCTACAAAAGCAAACCACCTAAGCAAACAGCCTCACACTTATCCAACATTAAAGCTCTCAAAAACAGAAAATACCTTATGGCTCCATAAAGGAAATTCTTATTTAAGTGTTTCAACCAGATACTCAACACATTCTACAAGCCCTACAAAACATCTGACACAGCAAAATTCCACTCTCTGTGCTAGAACCAGGCCAGGGCAATGCCATTTCCAAGGCTACTTTGACAGAGGCAGTGGAGTCTTCAAGACTTTCTTTATCTGCCTCGAGGAACCGCACTGCCCAGAGGAAACCAGCTCCCAGGACAGCTCCGGCTCTGCAGCTCCTGTCTTGGGAACGACTCGGTCCATAGTTCCTTAGGATTTAGGTCCAAGCTTCTCTTCATGGGGACTGGACTCACCGAAGGCTTGGTTTGGGCTGGATTGCTTATTCTAAGAGGCTCTGATGCCATCTCACCTGCTAGATCTCCAACCATCACCAGTGCTCAGAAATCCCTCTCCTCCAGCCCAGGTATCCTCTCTTGGCCTCTGGGATACCCAGCCCCTCTCCTTTGAATGTCTGTGTTAAAAAAATCATGGGTGGAACTATGCCCACCATAAATGCACAGGGGGTCCTACCCTCGATCAGTCACACCGTTTACTTGGAAACAGGTCCGATGCACTGGAGATCTTGTGCCAGGGGTGATGAAAAGGGGAAGCTCACATTAACCCACATAATGACTGAGCAAAGGCTGGCGCTGTGCCATCACCATGACTGAGGTTTCATTATGTGAGTGTAGATGGCCACACACAACAACCACAATGATGTTGGGTGTTCTCAAAAATGTGAGTCAGGATTTCTTCATAGCTCTTGTTCAGGTTAAGTGTTTCATCCTTCAATAATCACAAGTGGTGAATGCTAGTATTTCTTATCATGGTCCAGACAGCGACTTCAGGAAGCAGAAGTGACTACCCAGCCCGGGTAAAGCCACAGTGGGGTCCAGCAAACTCTAAGGCCCACGCTACATACATCCACAGGATGGTGCTGTCAGCTTGCACTGGCCTGGGCTGGACAGAAAATGCCATGTGTCCTGCTGTAGACTCCTCTATCCATCCCACTGTGGGTAGAGCTGGGCTGTCAAGTGGCCATAAGTGGTCCAGGAAGTGGTCCCGGAAGGGCTAGTGACACAAACTCAACACAAGGCCTTTTGGCACTGAGTCCCTACTGTCCTTCTGTTCTCAGCTATTTGCATTTAGAGCTTTGAACCATAGTATAAAAGGAAAACAGGGACATTGAGTGAGAAAACCAGACAGCAGCAGCATGGTAACTTCCCAAGTATTATAGTGCGTATCCTGAGTAAGAATCCCAGGATAATGTCTTGGTTGTTGTTGCTTGTTCAGTCTTTTTGTTTTGGGAGGACAGAAAAAAAAATGCATAAAAGTTAAAAGTGCTATTGATCAGTTTCTTTGTTTTAAAGATTCTGTGGTAGAAGAAAATGCATTTTTCAGACTGGGTGCTGCTGTGATGTGTGGAGTCACCCATGGCTGGGAGGACCTAACTAAGTGTGAGGCACTGAGTTGCCCCAGGGACTTCCTAGGACCCTGCTGTCTCCCTTCAGTGTTCTTCTTTTTGATTAACAATTCTCTTCACTGGCAGCAAGGCAGCCTGACTCTAGTTCAAGGGGTGTCATCAATGTTGATGAAAACACAAGACGCTGAATGAGCTGTCATGCCACTGAGACAAGGCTATACCTTGCATACCATAGAGAACAAGAGGTACACTGTGCTGTGACTGCCTTGGTGATGTGAGGGCACTGCTGAGCATTAGGTACATGATTAGCCCATGTGCTGGTAAATTAAACAAATAAGGAAACGGTATTTTCTTATCATGTAAAATCTTTATTGCATTTTTATGAGCAAACACTGATTAATATATTCCTTGATCTCCCTACTGAGCTTGACTCACTGGAATCATTTCCCCATTAGGATGATTAATATTCTTCACTAAATATCATCACTTCTGGTGTCCAGAGCTCTCCTGGTGCAGGATCTTGTAATGGAACTCTCTGCTCTCTGTTCTATCCATTTTCCTGCCACACTGCTGGAAGGCTGTGGGACACTCTATCTTCTATCAGTGTTGGTTAGAACACATCAAGGGCTTTTCTTTATGGGAATCTAATTTCCCAGGTTCCTCTTGTAAAGCACTTGGCTTGGCTTCGTGTGAAAAACCAGAAACAGCAGGTGCATTGTTAATAATGAAAATTTCCTTTACCATGTTAAAGTGTACCTCACTGTGTGTTACTTCTATGCTTTTCTGGCACAATGACATTTAGTTATTAGCAGGCACTGTAAATCGCTGGTACAGTCAATAGATGCCGTCCCAACAATGCATATCATCAGAGGCCGCAGCACAGGTGGCTATGTGCAAGTGTGTGCAAGTGTGCAAGGCTGCCACGAGCAATGTGATGCCCACATCATGACTGCAACCATCTGAATGCCAGGGCACCTTAAGAGGAGACAGGACACAAGAACAGCTGTGCAGGACTGGTGAAATATGGTAGATTATTGCAGTTTTGCTGGACTGTGAGAGAAATGTCTGTGTGAATGTGTACCCTCTCTTTACACAAGAGGACCTTGCCAATGTCTGCCCAGTGCAGTGGGGCTGGCAGGCACCCCAGAGGGGGCTGTCTAGCACTGCCCACAGCAGCAGATTTCTGCATTTCCTTCCAGATCTGTGCTCCCTCCACCCAATGCACTGAAGAGGTAAGAGGAGGAAGGATGGGCGTGTGGCCGAGATCCTCCCCGGAAATGCAAGTGAAGCCCATGTTCAATGAGAGAAGCATGGATCTTCCATCTCTGTGCCACTCCAGCTGGGGTGAGTCAGCATGTCCACAGGCCCTGTTGCCCAAGTGTATAACATCCCAGGTCCCCACAGAGCACCTCAATGCCATCCTCTCTTCTCGTGCCAGCTGGAGGCCAGGTCATCCCACTGCAGTTTACTGCTGTCCTCTAGGGCTTGCGGCTACCGCTGGCTTCTTGTAACTGTTGCTGGTTTGATCATTTTCAGACACTCACTGTCCTGCATTAGTTTTGATTGGTCAGTCTGGTGTTGTCCTCCTTCACCAACACTTTCTCTGGACCTAAGTGTGTCACGAGAAAGGAAGTGGTTCTTTCCAGGGGCTGAGAAGGCACCGAGGAACTTGGGACTCATACCTTACAGCAGTGGGACCTCAAAGAAAAAAGTAACCACTTTCCACAAAAACCAGAAACCTGCAACAACAATAGCCTTGTGATTTGTATTACATAAAGTACTCTATTAATAAAAAAGTGATTGTCTTTCTGTTCCTAGAGAACTGAGATCATACTCATCTTCTGAGAGCACTGTTTCTACCATGACCCTGTGGGTAGCAGCAGTCAGTGGTGGCCTTGTTCTGAGAAACCATGTTCCCCAGCAGCCCACACGCTCCCCTCCTGTCCAGTGTGTCCAGCCCTCCCCAGCCTCCTCTGTTAGGTCTGTGTGGTCCACAATGACACAGTATTGCCAACCACGGCTCCTAAGGTCATGAAATTCATATTATCTGAACAAGGAAATGAATTCCGGTGGAGTTCAACATTTTCTACCCTTGAATCAGAATAATATGCCTACCAGCCACTGGCTTATCACATGAGTTCACTGATTGCCCAGCACATCACCCGACATCCACGAAGGCAGATACGACAGTGCCAGCACCCACCATGCATGGGGCCTGTGGCCTCACTCACTCTGTGTTTATGATGAGCACACACGTATTTCTTCACAAGGGTCACAAACCACCGCATTTCATACACTGCAGAGGATCTTTAGTGATAGTTAATAATCTCTTATGTTAAGGAGCATCTTATGAACTAAAATAACACAAATATATCATAAAATCAACATATTAAAAATGCTTTCAAAGGAAATTGTCACAAATAATCTTCCAGGACTGTCCTCAGCCTAAGTATTTTACTTGAGATAAACAGGCTAAGTGTTTTGAAAGAATAAAAGCTGAGGCTTGGACATACGGTGAGCAGTTAGAGGTGATCTGGCTACTGAGACAGGGTCAGGCCCAGGATTATTTCATTTCTGGTACCATAGACCTGGTACTTAAGTCACACACAGAACAAGGGGGATCTCAGCAGTCTCACTATGGTGACAAAGCCGAATGGATCTTTAGCCACAGGGGTTTTCTGCTCGGTGTGGTCCTACACAGATAACATTCAGGGTCTTGAAGACTCCCCACCGTGGTTTGTACAGCTTTGAGTAAGAATTTGTACCAAGGGCTACTACATGTGGAAAAGATGGGCTAAATTAAATAGGAGAACAGAGTTAACTCCCCGGTCTCCCTAAAATGGCATCTTTGCTTGTGGGAGGACATTACTTGTGAAAGTGTGCACCTGTCTTCAGTGAAGTGGATTTGCACTCTATTTCTCGTTACAATTTACTTTTCAAATTCAATTAGATTTCATTAATCCCACTGATTACTAAATTTCACACTTCATTCCCACAGCCCACCCTGTTCAAACACAAGTCTCAGCGCAGGGCCCTGTGTCAATCCTCCGGCATCTTCCTGTCCAGAGCACAGAGATCAGCTGTACAGTGGGAGGCTTTGGGGACACCCTCCTGTACCCGTAGCTCTCTTCTCAGTGCTGTCTTCTCTGGGTCTTAGGCATTAACTATGAGCTTTAGAAGACCATGAAAATGTGTGCTCTCTCTCCTGATCTTACATCTAGGGGGAATGGTTTGCCCTCTTAGATCTATTTTGGTGCAAGTCAAATCTGTTGAATGGCTGTAACCATGACATCTGGAGAGAACGATGTTATCGCGAGAGAATAACGTTATCGCGAGAGAATGATGCATTGAGAGAGGATGACTCCCAGTCTTGGACGCTGCGGGTGGGCCTGACAATGCTTCTGCCCACAGGCTCATAAGCGTTGGAAGCCATGATTAAATTTCATAGAAACATATGCTCTGGCTCTTGTATCCACTCATCTACATACAGCAAGTGGAAGTGAGGACTTAAGATCTGAGCTGAAACTTTCCATACGACACCTGTATGGACTTGGGTAAATTGTCTTGGACACTGAATAATGTTGGTTAGTCTCTCAGGACTCAAAAAGGAGGCGGAAACACAACAGAAATGCACAGTAGGATCCTTCCCCGCTGCAGGCCTCCCTCGAGACTGAGCGACACCAGGCTATGATGCAGGCCCGGCTCTGACTCTTGCTGATTCCGTATGTCACATTCCTATCGCTTAACCCGGGGTCTGCCCCGCACTCGTTAAAACCTCACCTAGTGCTTTTTAAACTGGCCTGTCCATTTGTCTCTCCCTATCGAACACAACTTCCAAAGGGCAGAGATTTTGTTCTGCTCACCCAAGAATTCCAATGCACCAACCAGTGATTGTTTCCATAGTGTTTGTAGAGTGAGTCGATGAGGGTGGAACAAGACGGGATCTGTGATATCTCACGGCCTCGACCTGGCTGTGGTCAGAACGTTGATCACCCGGCAGTGGCTGTTCCAGGCCAGTTAGCAAACATGACCTCGTGGCTGACTGGACTGCCCGTTAGATTGGCACAGATCAAGACAAACAAGGTAAGAGAGGTCCTCTTTTCCATATCTGTAAACATCTGGCTGAAGCGATGCGTTAACAATACCTAAGCTGGACTTGCTGGGCCTGTGTCCAGCAGCGTGAGAAGCAGTGGTTGCTCAATTTCTGGGTCCCCTGGCTCTGACATGGAAGGAGCAGGTTTGGGTCAGGCAGGAAGCCACCTGCGAGCCCTGAACACTGGGGACACCAAGGGGCTAAAAGCCACCCACACGTGCCCTTCATTCAGTGTGAGCCACAGCGCTGACTGCAAGACAGTGGCACCTGCTGCTCCCGGAATGTCCCCCACGGCCAGCTGGATGGACAGCGCATGCTCTGCTGGTGAGCTCTCTGTCGAGGCATCCACCGGGCACTAACGGAAGGAGACGAACCTGCCCAGGGACATGTGGGCTCCCTGGTCTGTACTACGCAGGACCCGTGGGGTGCACCAACCACCCAGTACTTCTCCTACCAAGCTGCTCCCCAAGCTGCAGCCCTGCTTTCCTCGGGCACTGACTGGCTGCTTGATCTCTGGGTTTCACACTCACACACCTTCTCTCATCTACCACAGAAGGACAAAGAAAGAAAGAGGGCTCAGAGCCCAGTATCCCACCTCACTGCCTCTCTGCTCTCCCCAGCCTCCAAGATGCAGCCTCCCCAGAGCTAAGGCTCAGGGGCTCCCGAGACTGGCTCACTTCACTCCCTTCGCCTCTCCTGACTTCCTAAGCACGGCCTTCTTTCCCTTTGCCTGCACCCAGCGGTGTGTCTTCCAGGGTCAAAGTCTCCCCCTGTCCCTGTCCTCGCTGGGGTTGCCATCTCCACTGCTCCAGGGCAGCAGCAGCCAGGAACACCCGCTCCGCCCCTTCCTCCTGCAGCCCAGGGGACACGTGTCCCCTCCCTAACCATCACTCTCACTCCTCCTTGCTCTCTACTAACTCTCGCTGTTCAGATTTCAAAGCATTTCACATTGTGGGTTTTCAGAGACTGGATGCACAACTTGTATTTATCAGATCTGCTTGCAGCACCAGGACCATGAGCTTGGTAACCATTTCTGAGCTGGGCATAAGAGTGAATGTCCCCCAGGTCCCTTCCAGCCTTCTTGATGTCCTCTGAGGGCAAAGCCCACGCTCATGAGCACCTCACCTGCTACTTCCTGTGCCATCTCCCCTTGAACAAGGGTTTTTTTGTGCTGGGTTCTGTGCCATGAATGGTACTTTCCAAAATTCTTTGATAACAAACTTAGGTTACAAACACATTTTTTATCAAAAGTCTCCATAAATGTGTACATATAGGCAAAAGAAAAAAAATTGATAGATACTTCTACTTATTTTGTATGATATCTGATGTTGTCTTGCCTATTGTGAAAGGGAGTGAGAAAAACTGACTCTCACATAGGAGAAAGCATGCAGGATGTAAGCTTGTGTATTTGACTCATTTCACATAATATTATGGCCTCAAGTTGCATCCATTTTCTACAGATGATGGAAGTTTTATCTTTTTTAAGGCTGAGTAGTACTCCATAAAGTATAAATACCACATTTTCTTTATCCACTCATCTGTTATACAATATTTTGAAGAAAACAATCCTAAGAAACAAGTTTCTCAATGAGTTAGTTACATTTCTCTTTACATTTAATTATATGTTACTGGCAAGCACATAAAATTTGTCTAAACTGTGGGAAAATCCATGTAAATGAGTGGGAAAAATATAGAATATTTTAAAGGAAATAATGTTTCTCCTTTGAAGTTCACACTCTTTGAACTATAAAAATTTTTGAAAGTCCTGCCTTTAAAGAACAGACATAAAAACATTTTCTTTACAAACTATGGGCTTAAAAATTATTAAAAATGTAAGTGCTAAATATGTTCTTTGATCTATTTCACATTTTATTCACACTCACAAGTAAATGGCCTCATCCAGCGTTAAGTGAAAGGCATCTGAATTTGGGAGAGTTCAAGTATGTGAAGTTTGTCTCCATTTATACTAAAGGCTGGAAAACTCCCATATGTTATGTTTCTGTGACTTAATCGCTGCTACTCTCCAAAGCTCCGAAGGGTACAAAGTCCTCATTATGTGACTTACTAACAACAACAACAAAAAGACTTCAAAGAAGAGTGGATTGGGCTGGAGCTCCGCCTCTGCAGTGAAGTCACCACTCCACAGGAGTTTCTGAGGTCAGGCAACATCTGATCATGCTCACGGCTGCACTCTCAGCCGATCATGCTCATGGCTGCACCGTCCCAAGAACCCTGAGGGTGTCAGCCTGTGTCTGCAAAGCACACACTGAGCACCACGATGCACAACTTGGGACAGGGAGCTGTATGAGAAACAGAGAACACCACACGTCATTGCATAGTCACTCTCATCCAACTGACAAACATCCTGCTGAGCAAGGGGGTCCTGGTCTCCCTGGTCTTCCACACTGGACACTGAGGATACAGAGCAGACAGCTGGAAATGGACACTTGGGCTGACCCAGAGCTTCCACGCTGTCCTCACCTGACTTTATGCTGCTGAACATGACACAAGTGATTGTGAAAAACTGCCAAGGTGAGGGATTCAGTGTGCAGGGTTTTTCTTCCTGGAGAATAACTTCCCACTTTTCAATTCTTTAGAGCATTCAATTAAATTCTGGCTTAATTTCCTTTCAGTTTTGTAAAAAGGCATTGCATTATTAAATAATTTACAATGAATTGGAAGACTATGAGTATTTTTCAGACAGGCAGGAGAGTCTGCCAGCTTGCGGTGATGTGTGATCAAAGAATCGGAAGGATGCCTTTTATCTGAGACTATCAAAGGCCACCAACTAAAAAAAGACACTGAGTTCCTATTACAGTGAAGAGAAAAGCTGAGTCCACTGAAATCCAATCTAAGAATGTTGATACACAGGTAATTCACAGATATTATTACCTTTGCCTTTTGAAACTGGACCAGTCTGGACTCTTGCCAAGAGCTCGTCTTTGAAAAGCGTAACACACTCAACTCACTTGCTGCAATTGCAGGTCCTCCCTTAGTACTGGGTTCCTCGCTTCACAGCCACCCACACCATAGGCAGAGATACCACAGACTCAGAGATGCAAACCACACATTAAAAATGTCCCCCTCTATGGCAAACAACAGCTTACACTGCAGAATAGCTAGGATAAGATATAGTAGCGGAAGTTTATTTGGGTCTTGATAAGAAACAGATAACACCTGGGAAGAATGAGAAGCATTCTAAGTAAAATGGTGTCTCCAAGATGCTTGGGGATGCTTGAGGATGCTTGAAAAAGGCTTTACTTTTCATGGGTTATCTTTGAAAATGGTCAGTCTAGATTCTGTTTGGCAACATTCTGATGCAGTAGGTGGTGATACTTTGACCTTGTAACAAAGATTGTTACCCTTGATATTTTGAACCAGTTAAGTAAAAAAATTGTTGATCCAGATATAGAACAGAAAATAAAGTTGAAGGTAATAATGTGACTCAATAGTTAATTATACTAGAAACAAGTGTTTCCATCAGGAAGTTAAATCCTTGCACAACTTCTCTTTTTATCAATCAGTCATACAATCAGCAAATATTTAAGACAACCTAAAGTTCAGGCATAGCATTACATAAGAAGAGAGAAAGACAGTCCATGTAGGAAACACACATATAGTCTAGAAAGATGCAGCCTAGGCCACAGAATGCTAGATTAAAAGCAAATTTAAGACCCTTGGTCTTACCAAAGGAAGAGTGTGTAGGCAGAAGATTGCACACTTCTGGGGATAAGAAAGATTCCCTGCAGGGTGACATGTAAGTGGAGACCCAAGGGGTGAATAAGCTTTGTTTGGGTTAAAGGAGAGCTTAAATTCCACAAGATTAGGGACCCATGAAGGACACAGTCTGCACAGTGAGGGAACAGATACTGCCCTTGGTTCTCCACTCTGGTGGAATTTGGATTCTATTCAACAGGTATAGACAAGCAATTGAAGTTTTGTGCAGGGGCAGTGGCCCGACCTGTACATGCAGAAACCCTGTGCGTGGGTCTGACTGTGTAGGCGTTCTGTGCAAGGAAGAATCCAGGCTTTTCATTATGTAGAAACTAAACAAAGCCTGACATTGTGCAGAGTAAAGGAGCACCTTGTAAATTCACCATTCGCCAGACTTCAATTACCCTGTTTATTTCATCTTCTTTAATAACTTGCATTTTAACAGCACACGTGCAGCTTAAGATTTCTCAAGATATCTGATTAATGGCAAAATAGACCTGTATCTTGGGCACATGGCATCTTAAAATTCTAGGCTTCACCTCCCTTCTGTTTGTTTAGCTGTTAAAAGATCTTTGAATGAAGAATCACGCCAACAGAGAAGGTGTCAAAATATCAACAGAGAGGTCTTGTCAGTCTAATTAAGGTTCCAATTAGACTGAGCACAGGCTAGGGCTCCTGTTAGTGCTAGCCCAGGCCCCCACCTCAACTAGGAAGCACTTCGTTTGTCAGGGAGTGAAAGGAGTTTCCCCCAGGCCTTCTTTTGGGGGCCGAAGTCTAGGAGCAAGGTGAGAATCACACAGAGCCACTTCCTGCTGGGGACCCTTTCTGGCACGTGGTCACCCATGAGCATGGCTGTTTTTCAGTGAGTTACTGACATGGAAGGTCACATAGCCTTTTCTGTTGAAATCTGATGAACATTAGTAGATAAAGCCTATGGCTTTAAAACACTTTAAGTTGCAAAGAGTAAACTGTCCACCTAATGCCTCGGGGAAATCTTTTACAATTTCATCTGTGCTCAAACACCAATAGAACCTCTCTCACCTCCAGGCAGAGGACAAAAGCCCATCCTCCCCTTTGCATTAACAACCTAGTGTGACTGATGCTGGCGACCAGGTTTATCAACTCAAGAAGCAAGGCTGGGACAGAGCACACGGGATACATGCTGGGCCACCGCAGGCAGTTTGGGGGCCACTCAACCTGGGAGAGCTCAAGCAGACATTGCTCCCTATGTTTGGGGCTCCAGATGAGCTTCTGGGAAAGGCAAAGTTCCTTCCTGTGCCTGCGCCTCACCCACTCCTTTCTCAGGAGAAAAGCGCACAGGGCACAGAGTCAGAGAACACAGAGAACACCCGGATGCCTGTGCTGCTGGGGAGAGGGATAGCGCCTCTCTCGGGAGCAGATCCACTTGGCCGCAGGCTTCTGCGAAAAGGATAATTACATGACTAATATAAGGAACTGAGGAGCATAAAAGCTTCCATTGTTGTAGGCTCCTGCTTTGGGAAGCACAGTCACTTCAGAGCACTAACTGTCTCACCACCACTTAAGGGTATATTAGATCCATTGTTATTCTAACTTGAAATAAATTTCATTTTCAAAGCAGGAAATACCTTCTAACTCAAAATTAGACATGGTTACATTGAGAGACAAAATATCAAGCTCATTAGAAAATACTAGGAACTCAAGAGGATGCACGAGGAAAGCAGATAAGACCCACAGAGCTCCCTTCCTGGGGGCGGAGAGCCACTCACAGAGACCCACCGGACAGGTGGGCTGGTGCCACCGTACCCCCATTGAGACAGACAAGGGAAGGATGTCAGGCCATGCAGCCAGCATGAATCCACTACCTGCCCTGATTCAACCGAAGTTGTTGCACTGAAATAGGAAGCTCCTGTGCAAAGTGTAGGTGTTCTTATGGAGTTTGTCTAGATGGCCCCCCCTCCCAAAGTCCAAGAAGTCACAGATGGGGCTTTTCTGAGGTGGCTGGCTCTAGAATATGTGATGCTGTGATTAAAGAGTTTGATATTACTAAATTAGTCCCCTGGTTTGGTATGGCTCTGGGTGTGGCTAATGGGAAGGCCACCCTGGGTGTTAGTGCTACCTGCCCTAAAGGTATGTGACCTGGACAGAATATAAGGGACAGGAAGAGGACTGCTGCCTTCATTTGCTGCTTGCTGCTTTTGTTGCCTTCTACCCAACATGAACTATTTCTCCTCGTTGATGCCTTTCTACCCTACCACTCTCTCGTGGAGCCAACTCTGAACTGAAACTTCTACAAACTCAGCCAAAATAAACATTTCCTTCTTTAACTTTGGGTGTCAGGTATTTTGTCTCAGCAATGAGATAAGTAACAAAGACAGGTGTCAGAGGTAAGTAAAGCTGAAATGACTCTAGTGGTTCTTTTCAGCACATGGCCGACCTCTCAATCTGAATTCAGCTTTGATTCTCTATCAACAGACACTGACTGTGAAAGTGACAGCACCTGCTCCTGTCTTCAGAAAGCTCCTGGACCCATGAAGAGCACACCCCATATTTCCACTCCTTTATCACCACATCCCAGCCAACCCACGGGCCCAAGCATGGGAGAACCAAATCTGACCATCTCTGTAGAGAAAACTTAGAGAAGGGTATGCTGAAAAGAATATGTGGTCCGAGAAAGAACAGACTACTCTGGCTAGATGTTTGTAGGGAGAACAGAATGGATATGTATGCACATGGCTGGGCGATAGTAAAGTCCTGACCCCAGCTCTACTGAGTCCTTTGATTCAATTTCTGAGTTTCATGGGAGCTACAGCAGGTTTTTAAAGAGGGGATGAGAAATGCAAAGTGGTATTTAGCAGCATGAATCTAGCAGAGTTTTAAAAATGAATTAGAGAAAGAAGCTACAGGCAAAATAGGCAAAAAATGCCACAGCCCCTTAACAGAGTTCGCATTCACAGTTTCAGCTTTTCCCAAGTGATCTGCAAATGCTCTCATTTCTGATTTTTCTAGGGCACACAGCTCTGAGGTCAGTCTGTGCAGGCTATCTGAAAGCCGGCACCAGGAGCTGCTCCCTAAGGAAGTCAGTTTCTTCCCCTAAAACAAGACTCTATTCTCTGTCCCATTCGCCAAACAGTGGAACGGTTTATAAGAAAAGCCCCACAGTGAGTCATAAGTGGAGATGCACAAATAAGCAAGGAATCACTGGGAAATAACCAGACAGTAGTGCAAATGTGAATAGCTCCACGGACAGTCCTTGGGAAGGCTACAGCATTTTATGCTCTCCCTGCTGCAGACATTTGTGCCATGAAGGGGGAAGTAGAAACAATTAAGGAGGAAATGGAAACATGAAGGCAACTGAGATAATGCAGGACTTGAGAGCTGGCTAGAGATGTGCACAGGAGACAGGACAGCACGGATCTGGGCAGAGCCCTGACTTTGGGGTCCCTGGAAACCTATCCAGGAGCACTTGAAGGCTGCTCTTTGAATGTTGCGGGCTCGAGATACTCTGATTCCTTGCTTTCCAGGTCAGCAGCGTGTAGCTCTATTTCTTCCTGCAGAGGTTCTATGAATCTGAAACAGTTCCCAGATGGGCACAAAACTCCAGGCTTCAGGAGCAGTTTCCAGATAGTTCTGTTTCCAACGAATGTCTGGGAGCCTCAGTCTTGCTTCTGAGCATTTCAAAAATGCTGTCCCACTCACTCCACCCAGACAGAGGCCTGGGGAGATGACTTCAGTGTTTCCTTTTTCTCTTTGTTTTCTCTTTGTTTTACAGACAAAGCTTCAAGGTAACAAATGTTCTATGAAACACTTAAAGCAAGATATTTACCAGGAAGGTGAGAAGCAAAGATGACCCCCGGAAGCTCCAGACTTAAGGGTGAGACTGAACCTCGGGAACCATTCACAATGACCGTCACCTCTTGCTGTGCTCCACAAGTGCTGGGGGCTCATGGCCTCGTCCTCAGGGAGGAAACAGGGCAGAGGATCTGCGGTGTGGAAATGGCTCTACCATTAGGAGAATGTCACTCTTCATGTGTGCCGCACAGTGTAAATTTGAGTGGCTCAGACCACTGCGGTGCATGAAAGGCTGTAACATCTGTCATGTTACAGATGTTACATGATGTTACGTGTTACAGATGTTACATGTTACCTGATGGGCTCTGGGTCCCATCATCCTTTCAGGTCATCGTCACACTTCCCATCATGTTCCACTTTATGAATGAGGGAAACCAAGGCAGAAGTGTTGCAGCTTCCGAGGGCACTGTACAGCTGAGCCCTGTTCTCTGAAGCTGGGCTTAGGAAGTCTCACAGTGTCCTACAGCAGGTCCCACTGTTGGTTAGCTCTGCTGATAACAAGCCCAGTCTCAGGAATTTTAGTCAGTGACCCAGATTCTCAGGGTGGCAATGCAGACATTCAGCCGTCGTGCAAAGAATGCTGCATCCCAGCCCAGGCCTCGGTGTGGGCTCTGTGGAAGGAAGTAGGAAACAGAGAAGAGGCACAGCCCAGGCACACTCTTCTCCATGGGCCCTGGGCCCTAGAGGTTGTTACCATCTCCTCTTTTCTTCTCCCCTGATGTGCACAGGCCCAGCTCTCAGCCACCATGCCTCCCAGGGTCAGAGCAGTGCCAGGGCTCCTGGACCTCATGAGGAGGATAGCAAGAACAGTGTGGATCCAACATGCCCACCCATGAGAGGCAGGTGATTCTCACCTCAGGTGTCTCGGTTGGATGGACTGGCCGGGTTGCAAGTGTCAGGAGAGAGATGGCTTTGTTTATCAGGCTCAACAAGGGCCTAGTGATCAGGTGCTTTTTATTAAGTAAAATGGACTAGGAAACCATCTCACGATGGTACTCATCCTAAAATTACTCTTTCACAATGTGCTGATTTATTACAACTTCAAAAAAAATCCAGAAAATATAATCCTATTCTAGCCCTGAACACTTCAGAAAGGAAATTTTCAGATGTGTACATTTGTGGATGCAGGGCCGGTCCTGAAATAGGTACCAAGCAGGGTTGCCTGTTTCTGCTTGTTCTAGATACCTGAAATATATACATAAAAACCATCTGTACACGGAAAAGGGGCTACTGCTGGGAGCAGGCTTATTCTTAGAGCTAAAAAACTGGAGCTGTCTGTAAAATATTCTGTGTCACTCAGGAATCTAATTGAAAAAATTTAATGCCTGGATCATTGTAAGAATCAAAAGAGGAGAAGGATAACAGCTATCTTGGGAAGTAGACCGGGAAAGGCAATGTATAAGAGAGGGTAGAAAAGCCGGGCTGGTGCCTGGGCCTGCGGCTCTCCACACTGGCAGAAGTGTGACAGGCCGGGCGATTTCCTGGTGTGGTCAGGATGGATCCACGTGACAATGGTGAATGCCAGCTAAATTCTGAGGTGCTTAAATTAATTTTGGCACAGAGCATCCACAAAGAATTTTGATAGTAAATAATGCTAATCCTTATCACAAGACGTGACTCAGCTTTCGCAAACAACTTATCATTTGCTGACTTCATCTAAAGAAGCAAGGAGATGGCCAAGGGGATTTCTTCATGACTTAAACTTTAAGATCCATCAACCCGGTCCAAATCCCTAACCTTAAGTTCACGTACAAGTAAGTCACAGAGAGTCAGTCATGCTGAGCACAAGGAGAAATCACACTACACAGCCAGGTGTTGAGAAGTTGTGCCCTGCAAGGCAAGTTGCAGGCAAGTTGTGCCCTGCAAGGTGATAGCTGATCCTCTCTCACTAGCTTCTGTGGGATCAAATCCTGAGCTACTGAAACTGGCACATTGTGCCCCAGAACAGGACACTTTTGAACTTCTTGCCCTAGGGACCCGCTGCTCACTTCTGATGTCTATCTGTCTGTAAACTGTTACTATTTTTGTATATAGAATGCATCTATTCTTTTTACTCGGATAAATGAAGAAGCTATTTAGGATATACGAGTGAAGATATCCACATAGATACTAAGGAGTTTTAAAACTAAGGTTTTAAAAATAATAGTGACAATAAGCTCAGGAAATTTAGATCTGCTAACTTCAGAGGAAAACCTGAAACCTTGCTGCATTTTGAAATAACAACTCAGAATTCAAGGGTTTCTTTTTCCCCTCATTAAAAGGAATCATATTTTACTGATTATTTGAACATCCTCTCCCCATCACAATGAATCCAATCATCCGTGAATCGTTTCACTCACCGCTCTAACGTGGCATCACACATCCGACATTTTTCAGGCCATAATTTTGATATTTAATGAAATTAAACAGATTGGCTGTTGCTATGGGAACAATTATCAGATGGTGAGGGGCTGGCAGTAAGCTGCAGACAATTGGGGGAAGATTCGTCAGCATCAGAAGACTGGTAGTCCTGAGAATCATTTCAGTTCAGATGTTACAAAAAAATGTTCAGTTGACATTAAGATTTGACACATTGGAAAAAAACCTGGTTAAAGGTGAAAAACAGGCAGGTTTGCAATAGTTGGGGAAGGATTCCGAACAGGTTTAAGTTTAGCTGCAAGTTTCTCCAGAACCCGGGAAAAGGAGCAGCTGGAGCCCGAGTGTGAGAGCACTTTTGTTGTGGTTAGAGGTCCCGGCGGGGTTTTTTGCCAGTGCCCTTCCCAGGACTCGTCCCGAAACATGCAGGTTCCCAGTCTTTTCCTCACAGCACAGATCTCTACATAACTTGGCTATTCCTTTGTTCTGCAGTACAATTCTATTTTGACCACCTAAATTTTAAAAAATCAATTTAAAAACTAAACATAAAATATATTAGTTAGCTGTGAACTGATTTCTGTTTCTTTGATGCTTATTGGAAAATATACAGGACTTTTTGCCCAAACTCTGAAAATGAATTTCTTCACCAGGGACTCACAGGACTGCAGAAAGTACATCTGGTTGATAGTCTCTGGAATGAACACTTCTCATTGACAACTGTGCCCATCTTCTCCCTTTCAGTCAGCCTGGTTCAACACCATCACACCCTGAAGTAGTTCCTATGGCACTCACGGCTCACAGCCCAGACCACAGGCCCAGGGTTCTGCGTCAGGTACAGGTTCCACCTGGCGCTTTGCATTGACATCTGCTTCTATCTGTTCTATTTCCCATTTCTAGCACTTTCTGGGCCAGAACCATGTGTCTCAAGAGAGTCCGAAGGTCTTCATTCACCAGGACTCGCTGGTCCACAAGTCAAGGCTCATTCTGTGTACTCAGGATGGCCCCCGTCGGGGCCTGTGGGCTTCCCTGAGGATGCTGCTGTGTCCTCACCCTCTCCTAACCCACACCTCTCTCCAAGGCTCATGAAGCCTGGACAACGGGGGGGGGGGGCTCTCTCTCATGCTCCCTCTCCTCCCCCTGGACATGGGTCAGGCCTGGGTGAGTCACAGAGTCCCAGCCCCATCCTCCTCTCCCTCCTGTCTGTCTCTCAGTCTGTACAGCAGACTTTAAAGATTCCTCATAAATGTAGGTGTAGAAATGGGTAAATCAGACCTCATATAATTTTGTTAGTCTGCTGCATGGATCAGAATAGAGTTTTTCATGGGTTTGAGGTTAGTTCTAAGGTTTATATACAAATTCAGGACCCAAAGCTTTGAAGAATAGATCAGATTTTCCAGGATCTCAAGCAGAAGCTGTAGATGAAAGGATTTTAGTAGTTATAATTCTCTATACTTATAAATGTCCATTGGAACCCACATTGACACAAGTAGAAGGAAATGTTGGTAAAAATGTTCATATGCAAAATATTTATATAACTTAATTTAGGATTAATAAGTATCCAAGCTTCCAGTTTGCCAAAACAATTAAAAGCAAAGCGAATGTGCAGGCATAGATAGATAAGCTTCATTACTTTTCTCTTTTTACTATGATCTGGAAATTAGCCTCGACTTGGGATGTGGTGGATCTGAGGTTTTTATCCAGTGATCTATCCAGTATGAGGATTTCTGGAAAATGATCCCAGCCAGGCAGTTATCTGCTGTGGAGAATTTGTAAATAATGAACTCAACCAAAGCAAAAGTAGCTGATTTCATATTAGGTGGCACTTAAGAGCAGAAAACATTTCCCTGCCCCCTTTTAAGGGTAAAGCGTGTTGCATGTGATTTTAAAGCAAGAAAGGTCAAAAGAAGATAGACATTTCGCAGGTTTTTTCACCGTAGGAGTTTTTCTCTTAAATCTTTCAGATTACAATAATGGCATTGCCAAATCTAAAACTCTATTATTCTATCTACAAACAGTGAAGTATCTGGTCTGTCAGCTTGTCCTCCACATGATCCTTCAGACAGCCACAGAACATAAACTGAACGTCAGCCCTTTCCTCTGCTTCAGGAGGCTCCTCTGTCTCCCAGTCGAGTATTGTTCTCAACACTTGAATATTTATACAAGTGTTTTCTCTCAGTTGTTTTATCAAAGAAGAAAAATCCTTGAAATGAAACTGCTTCCTCTAAGTTCCTCTGAGTGTTACAAAGCTTAGAGGCGCAGCCCAGCAAAATGTTCTCATCTCCAGACAACCAGCCACAGGCCAGCACAGAGCATGCCTTAGGAATGGGGGAGTCTGACACGACTCAGATCAAATCACACTACTGAGATCCACTCAGACTGCATTAGCTTTGTTGATGTGAGAATTGGCCAGAGATATAAAACAGAACAAAATTCTAACTAGCAACAAAATACTACAAAATAACTAACAATAAAATACACATCTCGAGAGCTTAACAGGAATGCAGTGCATGGTACAGTGCTGGAGGATGACCCAAAAGGCAGACTGCAGCATCTGTTAAATCAAATTGCAAACCGCAGTCAGGTGATGAGGATCAGCTAGGTAGAAGGTGGAAGCCATTCTCTTAGCAAGCTTTAAAAAATAAACTTGGATTTGCATGACATTATGACTTAAAAGTATTTCATAATGATATGCACACAGCTATTTGGATAACTTAACAAAGCACTTCTAGGCAAAACATTAAAATTGCTTTTTATAGGCAGGTGGGCACCAGTGTATTTATTTCCTCTGGCTCAGTGGAGCTATGTTCAAGCAAGTGCTGTCCGAGCCCTTCTCCCCACACACACTGTAGTGGGGTCTGAGGACTCTTGCTGTGTCCCTAGAGATCAGTGCACTGGACATTTCCTCCACCCAGCACAGTAGGGTTACATCTTCAACACTGTTTCGTCACAGACACCACCCCTGCTTTTTCACTTCAGAAAATTCTCTTCCACTCCTTAGAATATTCTGTCATCCCAGAGCACTTACTGGGGGGAAGGGGACTTAATTTCCTGACTGTAATTTCTCATTGCCTAGGTGACATTTGCTAGTATGAAAACCAACACTGTGATGTTGCCTTCCCAGTTTAATTCTGAATGACAAGTGCTGGTACTTTGGATTTCCTAAGAGTTCTTACTTTCTATGGAAGGGATCATTCAAAAATGGATAAGTCCACGATGTGTAATGTGGGTAAAATAGTCTTTACCTCCAAGGGTTCCGAGCAACAACAGTGTGAACAGGTTCAGTGGTTGCTTTTTGCATCATGCACTTCTTTAATACACTGAGAGTCACCTACACTGAGTTCAAGCCAAAGCACTAGTTTCTTTCTCATGTACTCTTCGGGCTAACAAGGACAAGATGATTAAAAGAGCAAGAAGGCAAATTTGAAAACAAAAAATGGTACATGGCCTATCTTGACTGTTTCTTGCCTTCCTCTACTTGCATCTGAACATTCTGACCTGCATTCTGGAGAAAAGTAGGTGAGACAGTTTGCCTTAAGTCAAAATGCAAACTTTCAGATGAATACGTGTGTCATTAACTGGAGGAGACAAATCTCCAAACCCACTTTCAGGAGAGAGAGGATGAGGTGGGCTCTGTGGATGGCCATGACCCCAGTGGATGGGGAGTCACACCTTCCACCTGGATTTGGCACAGCACCTGGAGAAGGTACTCAGGACACAAGGAGGTTTGGAGTGAGTAGCAAGCAGGATGAGCTACTGCACAGGGCTGTGGGGCTGCACCCCTCACCATGCCAGGGGGTGTGCTTCCCTGGGTCCTGTGACACCTTCCTGTCCTGTACCTTGACCACTACAGGGAGGGCCTGGCTTTCCATGAGCTGAGAGACATGGCCCTTACACATGACATACCTGCTGGATCAGTGTGCACCGGAACAGGCTGAAGACAAGATGACTCCTCCATCCCTGCTCTTGGCTTGTGTTCTCCACTACCAGTCAGAACTGGAAATCTGCTCAGACCAATACCACAGACTGCCCAGGGCAGGCCAACATGCCAATGCCCTATACCCAAGGCCATGCCGTGTAAGTCCCGCCTTTCCTCCATGACAGCTCTGTACCTTTTCTCAGTATACACTCAGGAAGCACTGCCTCAGAAGTCACTTATAAGAGATCTCTGAGGCGGCAGGTCCTGCTCATCCTCTCACATTTGGGAGTCAGGGTTTGTGATGAAAAGGCCTAATGCAGTCATCTTGGCTATGGACACAGAATTATCAGTAAGCCAAGATCAGCGGAAATCTGCCATGGACTTGTGAGCTCTCCCACCCTACGTCACCTCAATGCATGGGGGCACATAGGTGACTTTGAATGACCCTGTGATTGCTCATGATTTCTGATTTGCCAAGTGAAATCACATAAGAGCAGGACCCTTAAACTACACAAACGTATTAATCTCTCAAGACCACAAT